>CAKNYM010048863.1:5875-18442 GCA_932195095.1 Andricus curvator
GAATAAAATTAGAAGAAGTGAAAGAGTTTAAGTATTTGGGATATAACTTGCAAGCAAATGGAGATCATAGAGCTCATATAAGAGAAAGGATAAAAAAAGCAGCAGGGGTAACGAAACAGATATGGGGAATAGGAAAAAGAAGGTTTGAAAAAAATTGGAGAAGGAGAATCTGGTTATTTGATACGCTGGTATAGCCGGTATTAGGTTATGGAGCAGAGATATGGGGATGGAAAGAAAGGAAAGAGATTGAGAGTTTACAAGAAAGGTATATAAGGTGGACGCTAGGGGTAGACTGGAGGACACCGGGATATGTGGTGAGAGAAGAAGCGCAAAGGGATAAATTAAGTACTAGAGCGTGAAAGAGGGCCTGGAATTTTGAGACGAAGCTGAGGGAGGGAAAGGGAGGGGAGTTAGCGAGAAAGTGTTTGATGGACGTAGAGGAAAGGAGAGGGTGGGCGATGGAATTAACGAGGTGGGAAGATGAAAGGAGGGAGTTCTTTAAGGCTAGAGGTATAGAAGACGAGATTGGAGTCAACTACTGAAGAAGTGGGAGAAAAGGATAGGGAAAGACAATTAATAGAAAGATGGGGGATGATTGAGGAATCAAAATATAATAAATGGTATAAGATGATAAAAAAAGGAAGGAGTACCAAAGTATTTAGAAAAGGGATGGGGAGAGAAAAGATGGACCAGAATAGTAAGATTTAGATTGGGAAACGAGGTAAGGGCAGGTATGTATTGGGAAAAGAAAGAAAACAGGAAGTGCAGAATCTGTGAATGGGAAGAGGAAACATGGGAGCATATATGGGAAGGATGTAGGAGAGGAATGGAAGATAACGGAAGCTGGCAAGAGAATGTGGTGAAGATTCTAGGGGAGGATGGTTTGGGGGAAGAGTGGATGAAGGAGTTAGAGGGTGCTAGGGGAGCAAATGAGAAAGAATGAAAGAATTCTTTGGTTAAAAATTTAACAAATTTTGTTGAAAATTCTTTTTTTCTTTTTGACAATGAATTTTTTATTAATAATGTAGCTATTTTATTTTTGCTAGAAAATTGATCTTTTTCAGTTAAAAATTCACTTGTTTTGTTGAAAACTCGTAATTCCCAGAAATTTGTTATTTATTTCAATAGTTTGAAGGGATTTCAAAGACTTTGAAATATTTTAGGGTATTTTAAGATTTCAAGGCATTTTCAAGAGATTTAAATAATTTCAAGAGATTTCCAAGGGTTTAATAATTTTAAGGGATTTTAATATTTTAATGGATTTCAAAGAATTTATTCACACGAAGTGAGGAATTTCGTAATGTTTCAAAGATTTGAAGAGATTTCCAAATATTTTTTGGAATTCGCCCTGAATTCTTCTTAATTAATCCTGAATTCTTTGGAATTCTTCTAAATTCACTTTTACTCAATTCAGTAGATTCTTGAAAAGTTTTTGTTAAATTCATCCTGAAGTCTCTAAAACTCACCTTAAATTCTTAAGAATTTCATCAAATTCTTTTAAATCCTCTTTATTTTTTTCTAAACTGATTTCAAACTTACTCAATTCAATTAATTTTTTTATATTTTTGAATTGTTTTGAATTCACTTGATTGCAGTCTATATTGAGCTTGATTTTTTATGTATTTCATCGAATTCTTATCATTTCCCTTAAATTCCACTAAATTCGCTCAAATTTTACTGAAATCAATGGAATTTTTTCGATTTTTAAAATTATTTTCAATTCATTTGAATTCTTTTAAATTGGTTTGCGGTCATTAGTCACTTTTTTGGTTATAAATTGAGGTGACGGATGCAACAACTCGTTAAGCGCTCGAAACCGCGTAGAAGGATTGACCACTCGGCAAAATCGATCGATGAAAAAAAAAGTGGCCGAAGCGCAAAACAAAATATACCTTCGTATTCACATTGACGCGACCGAAAAATTTTTCTCATCAAACTTTTTCATTCGATAATTATTACTCAAGATAAACAACAAAAACTTACAAAATTTTTCGATCGAAAATCGACGTTTTATAAAACACAACTCGCGATTATTCGGCCGTTTGTTGATAAAAACGCTTAAAAATTTTATGGCGTATTCTCAATACATATTTGGTGACTATAAGTAACGCACTTTGTTTAAAAATGTAATATGTTTGTTTTTGTTTAATAACAAATTAATTCCGATCGAAAACCGCGTTTTGCCAACTTCAACCAGCGGGCAGGTCATCGAACAAATGCTAGCTGAAATAACTTATCGCGAGAAAGTTGTTCACTAGACTTTGGGAAAATTTTCCTGAAAATTTGAAGATGATCGGTTGAAAATTGTGGAAATGGCAGCGAGTTGAAGTCAACACAGGCTGCCGCTGGAGCGCTCTGATTATCGGCCATTGTTACTTTATGCGGTGTTTCGCGAATGCGATTTCGAAGTTTCCAAAACAAGTGGAAGTGCCAACTACAAAAACTGCTGTTTATTTATAGTCAGTTCGCTTATAGTACACAAACATTCAATAACCTCGTAAGTATAATCTTTTCGTTCTGTATTTATTTCGTCGAGCGTGATCTTTTTATATTCAAATTTGTGATGTGCAGAGTAGCATCAGTTATTTAGAATAAAATATATGATTGTCCATCGCAAAAATGAAATTGTTTCTTTTATTATTTATAATATTTCGAAAGTTGAAATACCAGAATGAATTTATTGATACTTTTTTTTCCACCCAAAATAAAATCAAAAATTGTGCAGGTTCTAATAACTATGCCCTGTTGATCGCAATTAGCGAAACACCGCATGAAGTAACAAAGGCCGATAATCAGAGCGCTCCAGCGGCAGCGTGTGTTGACTTCAACTCGCTGCCATTTCCACAATTTACAACCGATTTTCTTCAAATTTTCAGGAAAACTTTCCCAGAGTCTAGATAACAACTTTCTCGCGATAAGTTATTTCAGCTAGCATTTTTGCAATGACCTGCCCGCTGGTCGAAGTTGGCAAAACGCGGTTTTCGATCGGAATTAATTTGTTATTAAACAAAAACAAACATATTACATTTTTAAACAAAGTGCGTTGCTTATAGTCATCGAGTATGTATTGAGAATACGCCATACAATTTTTAAGAATTTTTATCAACAAACGGCCGAATAATCGCGAGTTGTGTTTTATAAAACGTCGATTTTCGATCGAAAATTTTTGTAAGTTTTTGTTGTTTATCCTGAGTAATAATTATCGAATGAAAAAGTTTGATAAGAAAAATTTGTCGGTCGCGTCAATGTGAATACGAAGGTATATTTTGTTTTGCGTTTCGGCCACTTTTTTTTCATGGATCGATTTTGCCGTGTGGTCAATAGTTCTACGCGGCTTCGAGCGCTTAACGAGTTGTTGCATCCGTCATTAGTAGGGTTTTCAAGATTTAAAGAGATTTGAAATTATTTTTTGGAATTCACCCGGAATTCTTTTAAATTCTTTGGAATTCTCTTGAAATTTTTTAGTTCACTTGAATTCTACTAAATTAACTCAATTCAACCTAATTCAATGGATTTGTTTTCAAATTTTTATTTAATTGATCTTGAAGTATTTTAACCTCACCTAGAATTCTTAGCCATTTCATCATATTCCTTGGAATTCCCTTGAAATTTTCTAAGCTTATTTCAAGGTTACTGAATTGGATAAAGTTTTCTCGTATTTTATTTGGAAAGTGGTTTGTTGGATTACATTAATTTTTAACTTGCTCTAAGTAAGTGAAAAGTGGACAAAAAGTTTAATATTTAAAAAAAAACAGTAACTTTTTAGCATTATTGAAACAGAATATTATTTAAAATAACAATAAATTTTTTAAACAATTATTTTTTCAACCTGAAATAATCATCACCTCACTTTGATTAAAAAGTAAACAAGAATAATTTGTTTAAACAATTATTTTCATCAAACTGAATTAACTTTTACCTTGTTCTGAGTGAAAAGTGGACAAAAAGTTGAATATTAGAAAAAAGACGGAACATTCTAGCATTATTCAAAGAGAGTATTATTAAAAATAATAATAAATTGTTTAAACAATTATTTATTATTTATTTTTTTATTATAATTATTTTTATTGAGTTGAAGTAATTATAACCTTACTTTATTATTTTATAAAATATCCGAACTAGAAAATTCCCGAATTTTGAAATTCTCGAAAATAAATAATTAAAGAATTGTTTTTTAATAAATATTATTTATTTATTAAAAATACAGTAGTGAAATATTTTTATCAAAGAAACTTTTCTCAATATTTGAAGTTTTTAAAATTATTGTTTAAATTTAAAATAACAATAATTCTATGCAAATTGTATACAAAAATAAATTTAAAATACATACACCTCAAACGAAAAAAAATATCTCTAAATTTTTTCCGAATCTAGTAACATTTTCCAAACAAACTTCGCAGGATTTAATTCAACACTGATTTCTCTTGAAGTTCCTTTTTAATTTTTTTTTAAATCAACAATACGATTTTTGTAATTTTTAAAAAATACTTTGCAAATCTTTAATTAAAATTTTTCATCCAGAAATATATTTTTCAATTATTGTTATTTTAAATTAAAACAATAGTTTAAAAAACTTTAAACATTAAAAAATTTTTTCTTTGATAAAGAAGTTTGATTACTTCATTTTTAATAAATAAATAATATTTATTGAAAAAACATTTTTTTAATTGTTTTAATTCGGGAATTTTCTAGTTCGGATATTTTATAGTTCGACAATTTTCTGTCAGAAATTTTTAAATTCGGAAATATTACAAATTGTCGGGAATTTTATCATTTGGGAATTTTGCAATTCTGGATTTTTATATTTCAGCAATTTCATAATTTCGGAATTGTTATTTTTATTATTTTTCTATCCTTTCAAAACTTCTAAATTCTGGAATTTTATAATCTGGCGAAATTGAAAATTTTTTCTGTGAAATCTTCTACATTCTTCTCTGAAATTTTTGGCAATCTTTACAAATGTTTTTAAATTGATTTAAATATTTTCTTCAAATTAGTTTTTTAAATAAAAAATAATTTAAATTTGTTATGGTATCTTGAAAACAAAATCTACATTTTGTTTAAAATTTGTCGGTGTCGGTAATTTTTTGGTTACCGATACACAAAATGTTTATTAATTTTAACAAACATAATTGTTTAAACAATTTATTATCATTGTTAATAATATTCTCTTAGACTAAAGCTGAGAAATTGCAGTTTTCTCAAAAAATTTCCACTTTTTGTCCAATTTTCAATTAGAGTGAGGTGAATAATTGATTAAAGTTAACAAAATTATTTGTTTAAACAATTTATTATTATTGATATTCAATTTGAATAATGCTATAAAGTTACGGTTTTTTTCTGAAATTTACAACTATTTGTCTACTGTTCACACAGGGTGAGGTAATAATTGATTAAATTTAGCCAAAATGATTATTTAAACAAATTATTATTGTTTATAACTATCTCCTTCTTTAATAATGCAATATAGTTGCGGTTTTTCAGAGATTTTTAACTTTTCACCCACTTTTCACTTAATTAGTTAATAATTAATGCAAGTTAATGAAAATAAATGTTTATTAATGTTTAACTAACCACTGAGCTACTAGAGAGATCAGAAGAAGAATCTTTTTTCTGAAACACAGTGTGTGTGAAAAGATTTCTCTTCTGATTGATCGTTACCATCTCCGACGATAATACAGATTCCTAGTAAAAATTGACTTGTATATAACATCTTGCAAAATGAAGCGTGTTTCAGAAAAAAGATTCTTCTTCTGATCTCGCTAGTAGCTCAGTGGTTAGAGCACCTGACCGGAAATCAGTTGACCTGGCGTTCGAATCCCAGCGGCGCGAAAGGAGAAGATCTTTTTTCTAAATAAATTTAATCATAAAAATTTGAAAAAAAAAATTTCCAATGCATTTTTGTACCACCATAGTATACAACTAATCAGGTATTCAATAGCAATGAGTACAAGATTTTCGAGAGTTTTGTTCCACCTATCATTTTAGATAGGATAGGATAGGATGTTGATTTTTTAATTTGATGTAATTACATCGACAGTGGGCAATTAAAGAGGCGTAAAATGAATAAATAAGGATACGGCAATTTTCATCAATAAAATGAGATGCAAATGTGACATTTACAACCTCAGCTTTAGCTATAATTAAATTAGTATTGGTCTGTAAGAGCAGTGGTTTTAAACGGTAGGTAACTTTTAAAAAAAAAGTGATCTGGAAAGGCAACGAAAAGGAAATTCCCTGCGGTAATACTGAAACTTTCAATCTCTTTTCGAACACGATTAACGATCTCACTTTTCTGCTTCTATCTTGAGACTAGCGATTCCTCTCGTCAAACTCTACGCACTGAATACCACTAATTTATTGAAATGTATGAATCCAGATCGAACCAACTTTCTTTCAAAGTAAATTCTTTCAGAAGGTCATTGTTTTCTCCGGCTCGCGTGAAGTCATTTGCTCGATACAATCGCATCCCACGCTCGTTGATAAAAAAAAAATAATAGTAGGTTGTCAATGATTCGAGATAAGGGAATCTTGGAGGAAAGGTATTGTTTTCTGGACTAATAGAGGCAGAAGAATCCTCTGATCAAAATCGATACTAATGGTCTAGGGTCAATGGTCGAAGTTTCATCAAACTTTTTTCATTTTTGTATTTAAGATTTTTTAAATATTAGGTTCTTTCACTTAAAATCACGCGAAATCACTTGTAATAATTTGGGAATCACTTTGTGCCATCTTTACTTCAATTCACTCAACTTCTTTTCTGATTTAACTTACTAGAGTAACTTGAAGCCACTGATTAAATTTTTTATAATTTTTTTTTAATAAGTGATTTTATTTTTTCGACCAGGGTAATTAATTAATTTCTGTTGTTAGATGTTGCCGATTAATGGTCAAATAGTTTTCTGGAGAAGCGAGAAAAAATCTGCCTCGGACGGGATTTGAACCGGGAACGCCACTATTCACGAGTGGAGCGTTAAGCAATTACACCACCGGGGCTCCAGCAGATAGTTTCTCGTTTCTGCTATATCCACAGGAAGATGCGAGTCTGCATCTTTGTAACATGTGTAATTTTAGTGATTAATTCTAGTCTGAATAAATTCACCGAATCTGCTAGAGCCCCGGTGGCATAATTGGTTAACGCTGCACTTGTGAATAGTGGCGTTCCCGGTTCAAATCCGGCCGTGTCAGATTTTTCTTTTTTCTCCAGAAAATTATTCCACCAGTAATCGGCAATATCTAATATCTTAAATTAATTAATTAATTACCCTGGTCGACAAAATAACATCAATTATTAAATTTGATTCAGGTTCAATGAATTTCTTCAGACTAGAATTAATCACTGAAATTTCATAGGTTGCAAAGATGCAGACTCACATCGTCCTGTGGCTACAGGAGAAACGAGAAAGTATCTGCTGGAGTCCCGGTGGCATAATTGGTTAACGCTCCCCTCGTGAATAGTGGCGTTCCCGGTTCAAATCCGGGTCGCGTCAGCTTTTTTCTTCTTTCTCCAGAAAATTATTTGACCAGTAATCGGCAAAATCTAACATCAGAAATTAATTAATTAATTACCCTGGTCGGCTAAATAACATCAATTATTAAATCCTATTCAGGTTGGGTGAATTTATTCAGACCAGAATTAATCACTGAAATTTCACAGGTTACAAAGATGCAGACTTGCATCGCCTTGTGAATACGGGAGAAACTATCTGCTGGAGCCCTGGTGGCATGATTGGTTAACGCTCCCCTCGTGGAGAGTGGCGTTCCCGATTCAAATCCAGGCCGAAGTAGATTTTTTCTTTTTTCTTCAGAAAATTATTTGACCAGTAATCGGCAACATCTAACATCAGAAATTAATTAATTAATTACCCTGGTCGACAAAATTACATCAATTATTAAATTTTATTCAGGTTCGGTGAATTTGTTCAGACTAGAATTAATCACTGAAATTTCACAGGTTACAAACATGCAGACTCGCATCGGCTTGTGGATACAGGAGAAACGAGAAACTATCTGCTGGAGCCCCGGTGGCGTAATTGGTTAACGCTCCCCTCGTGAATAGTGGCGTTCCCGATTCAAATCCGGACCAAAGCAGATTTTTTCTGGTTTCTTCAGAAAATTATTTGACCAGTAATCGGCAATATCTAACATCAGAAATTAATTGATCAATTACCCTGCTCGATAAAATAAAATCAATTATTAAATTTTATTCAGGTTCGGTGAATTTCTTCAGAATAGAATTATTCACTAAAATTTCACAGATTACAAAGATGCTGACTCGCATCGTCCTGTGGATAGAGGAGAAACTAGAAACTATCTGCTGGAGCCCCGGTGGCGTACTTGGTTAACGCTCCCCTCGTGAATAGTGGCGTTCCCGGTTCAAATCCGGGCCGCGTCAGATTTTTTCTTTTTTCTTTTCTCTCCAGAAAATTATTTGACCAGTAATCGGCAAAATCTAACATCAGGAATTAATTAACTAATTACCCTGGTCGACAAAATCACATCAATTATTAAATTCTATTCAGGTTCGGTGAATTTATTCAGACTAGAATTAATCACTAAAGTTTCACAGGTTACAAACATGCAGACTCGCATCGGCTTGTGGATACAGGAGAAACGAGAAACTATCTGCTAGAGCCCCGGTGGCATAATTGGTTAACACTACCCTCGTGAATAGTGGCGTTCCCGATTCAAATCCGGGCCGAAGCAGATTTTTTCTTGTTTCTTCAGAAAATTATTTGACCAGTAATCGGCAATATCTGACATAAGAAATTAACTTTTTGAATTTGCTTAGATTCAATTTAACTCACCTGGAGTAATATGAAGTCTCTGATCGAATTCACTGAAATTTACTTAGATCAAAATCAATACTAAATTTAGAATCAATGGTCAAAATTTGATCAAACTTTTTAAATTTTTGTATTTAAAATTAAAATATTTTTTTTTACTTTAAACCACTAAAAATCACTTGTTATCGTCTGAAAATCACTTATTTCAATTTAATTCACCTGGAGTAACATCAAGTCACTGATTCCATTCACTGAAATTTCCTCGGATCAAAATCAATACTAAATTTAGAATAAAAGGTCATAATTAGATCAAACATTTTAATTTTTCGTATTTAAAATTTGAATATTAGGGTCTTTACTTGAAATTGCTGAAAATCACTTGTAATCATCTAAAAATCACTATAAGTCATCTTTATTTCAATCCCCTTAAAATCACTTGCAATCTTCTGGAATTTAAATTAGAGGTACTTGAAATTTCAAGCATTTAGTTACATTCAATGTAACTCACCTTATATTGCATTGACTGATTGAAATCACAAAAAATCACTATTTCCTTTTGGATCAAAATTGATAATGATTCTAAGATCAAAGATTGAATTTTAATCAATCTTTTCGAATGTTCGTATTAAAAATTAAAATATTAGGTTTTTAACATGAAATCACTCAAAATCACATGCAATCATCTGAAAATCACTTTAAATCATCTTTACTTCAATTTGCTAAAAATCACTTACAAATCTGAAATTCACCTTGAATGTTCTTGAAATTTCAAAAATTGAGTTGAATTGAATTTACCTTACATGAAGTAACGTGAAATCACTGATTGAGTTCACACGAAATCACTTGAAATCACCATTGGAATCCCATGTAGTCACTTGTAGTAGGTTGAAATCACTCAAATTTAGAAATTAACACTCATTAACCTAGAATTAAGAAAACTTTAATTTAAGGTGAATTTAAGTGACTTCAAGTGATTTCTACTTAGCACACGTGATGCAAAGTAACTTTGTGTGATTTCTGTTGAATTGAAGTCACATAATGTATTTTAATTTTAATTGTTCGAGATGATTTCAGGTGATTTCGTGTAAAATTAAGCGATTTTGAGTTTTCAGAGGAATTTCGAGTGATTTCAAGTGATTTCATGTTAGCTGATGTGATTTCAAGTAACTTAGAATAATTTAAAATCAAGTCAATACGTATCATTTAATTTTAATTTAAGTGGTTTAAAATGATTGCAAGTGATTTCGTATGAATTCAAGTGATTTTTAGTTTTTAGAGGAATTTTAAGTGATTTCAAGTGATTTATAGTAAGCTCACATGGTTTTGAGTAAATCAGAATAAATTCTGTTTAATTAAAGTCAATTCGTGTAATTTAATTTGAATGAAAATGGTTTTAAATTATTTAAAGTGATTTCGAGTGATTTCAAGTGATTTCTTGTTATATGCCGTAATTTGAAGTAACGTTTTGTAATTTCTGTTAATTTAAGTCATTTTTAAGTTAAGTGACTTCAGATGATTTCAAGTGATCGCGTGCGAATAGAAGTGATTTTGAATTTTTTAGAGTAATTCCGAGTGATTTCAAGTGATTCCTAGTTAGCGCACGTGATGCAAAGTAACTTTTCGTTATTTATGTTAAATTCAAGTCAATTAATGCATATTAATTCAAATGGTTCAGGATGATTTAAAGTGATTTCATGTGATTTCAAGTGTTTTTGAGTTTTGAGAGGAATTTCGAGTGATTTCAAGTGATTTCAAGTTAGCTGAAGAGATTTCAAGTTGTCCAGAATAATTTTAATTCAAGTCAATACGTGTTATTCCATTTGAATTTAAGTGATTCCAAATGATTTCAAGTGATTTCGTATGAATTCAAGTGATTTTTAGTTTTTAAATCATTTCAAGTGATTCCGTGTGATTTGAAGCGATTTCTTCAGGTTCCAAATGATTTCAAGTGACTTCTTATGAATTCAAGTGATTTTTAGCTTTTGAATGATTTCAAGTGATTTCGTATGAATTCAAGTGATTTTTACTTTTTAAATCATTTCAAGTGATTTCGTGTGAATTCGAGTGACTTTGAGTTTTTAGAGGAATGTTGAGTTATTTTAAGTCATTTCAAGTTAATTCACGTGATTTCAAGTAACATAGAATAATTTTAATTTGAGTCAATAAGTGTCATTTAATTGGAATTTAAGTGATTCCAAATGATTTCAAGTGATTTTTAGTTTTTAAATGATTTCAAGTGATTTCGTAGGAATTCAAGTGATTTGTAGTTTTTAAATAATTTCAAGTGATTTCGTGTGATTTCAAGCGATTTCTTGAGGTTTCAAATGACTTCAAGTGATTTCGTATGAATTCAAGTGATTTTTAGTTTTTTAATCATTTCAAGTGATTTCGTGTGATTTCAAGCGATTTCTTGAGGTTCCGAATGATTTCAAGTGATTTCGTATGAATTCAAGTGATTTTTAGTTTTTGGATGATTTGAAGTGATTTCGTGTGATTTCAAGCGATTTCTTGAAGTTCCAAATGAATTTAGGTGAATTTAAGCTGAAATTAAGAATTTTTTGTTGAAAGTCCAGGAAGTAAACATTTTGGGATACATATCACTTTCCTGACTTTTTGATTGCATTATTATTACCTCGTAAAACAGTCTTACTTTCTCAAAACACTCTAAATTATCTCTCATCCGTAGGAAACTATTTAATCGACCTATTTTTAAACACCTTTTCTTGCTGCGGAAGATCTAGAAAATTCAGAGAGTAAATTCAGGGTTTGGACAATGCATACTACAACTTTATTTACTCTAGCGAAACAATCGGAAACGGTCCGTGACTTTTACAAACTCATTTCTTTCACTATCTCGAATCAATCTTCAAAGAAGATTCTTACTTTTTTCACTGAATTAAATAACAGCCCTGGCAAAGGCATCGGATAGGAATTCCTTCCGAATCAATCCGAATCATTCCGGAATCTGTATCCAAACCAATCCGAGTCAATTCGAACCAATCCAAAAAAGTTCTACATTTCGTTTGACCCAAATTGTTTGAAAATTAATCCGAATTAATCCGGTTCAATCCGAACTCCAAAACGAACGTTATCCGAATCAAAGTTTCAATCCAAATGAATCCGAATTCATTCCGGAATCTGTATCCGAACCAGTCCGAGTCAATTCGAAACAATCCAAACAAATTTCTACATTTCGTTTCACCCAAATCGTTTAAAAATTAATCCTACTTAATCCGGTTCAATACAAACTCCAAAACGAACCAATCCGAACCAATCTGAACCAAAGCTCCAATCAAAATGAATTCGAATCAATCCGAATCATTCCGGAATCTGTATCCGAACCAATCCGAGTCAATTCGAACCAATCCGAAAAAAGTTCTACATTTTGTTGGATCCGAATCGTTTAAAAATTAATCCGACTTAATCCGGTTCAATCCGAACTCCAAAACGAACGAATCCGAACCAAAGTTTCAATCCAAATAAATGCGAATCAATCCGAATTCATTC
The DNA here is from genome assembly GCA_932195095.1 of Andricus curvator. Taxonomy (NCBI): domain Eukaryota; kingdom Metazoa; phylum Arthropoda; class Insecta; order Hymenoptera; family Cynipidae; genus Andricus; species Andricus curvator. The sequence continues at coordinate 18,169 of CAKNYM010048863.1, forward strand.
CAAAACCTGTATCCGAACCAACCCGAGTCAATTCGAACCAATCCGAAAAAAGTTCTACATTTCGTTTGACCCAAATCATTTAAAAATTAATCCGAATTTATCCGGTTCAATACAAACTCCAAAACGAACCAATCCGAACCAAAGTTCCAATCCAAATGAATCCAAATCAATCCGAATTCATTCTGGAATCTGTCTCCGAACCAATCCGAGTCAATTCGAACCAATCCAAAAAAATTCTACATTTTGTTTGACCCAAATCGCTTAAAAATTAATC
>CAKNYM010048863.1:34428-96182 GCA_932195095.1 Andricus curvator
AACCAAAAAAACGGTTTTTCAACAAAATAGTTAAATTTTCAACAAAAAAGTTAATTTTCATGCTAAAATGACGAATTTTCCATAAAAAAACTTAATTTTTAACCAACTAGTTGAATTTTCAAATAAAAAACTATTATTTTTCAACAAAAAGTGGAATAGTTAATTTTTTATTTGAAAAATTAATTTTTAACAAAATAAATAATTTATAAAGAAATAGTCGAATTTTCAACCAAATAGTTAAATTTTCAACAAAAAATGGAATAGTTAAATTTGCAGTTTAGAAAATTAAATTTGAACCAAAAACAAAAAAAACGGACTTTCAATAAAATAGTTAAATTTTCCACAAAACAGTTAATTTGCATGCCAAAATGGCGAATTTTCCATTAAAAACTTCATTTTTAACCAACTAGTTGAATTTTCAAATAAAAGCTATTATTTTCCAACAAAAAGTGGAATAGTTAATTTTTTAGTTAAAAAATTAATTTTCAACCAAAAAATATGACTTTTTAACAAAATAGTTGTTGAATTTTGAACAAAAAAAATAATTTATAACAACCAAATAGTTACATTTTCAACCAAAAATGGAATACTTAAATTTGCAGTTTAGAAAATTAATTTCGAACCAAAACCAAAAAAACGGCTTTTCAACAAAATAGTTAAATTTTCCACAAAACAGTTAATTTTCATGCCAAAATGACGAATTTTCCATACAAAATTTCATTTTTAACCAACTAGTTGAATTTTCAAATAAAAACTATTATTTTTCAACAATAAGTGGAATAGTTAGTTTTTTAGTTAAAAATTAATTTTCAACCAAAAAATATGACTTTTTGACGAAATATTTGTTAAATATTGAACAAAATAAATAATTTATAAAGAAACAGTCGAATTTTTAACCAAATAGTTAAATTTTCAAACAAAAATGGAATACTTAAATTTGCAGTTTAAAAAATTAATTTTAAACCAAAAACAACAAAAAAAAACGGATTTTCAACCAAATAGTTAAATTTTCAACAAAACAGTTGAATATAAAATTACAATAATTTTATTATTTCAATTTTTAAGAACGCTCTTTTATTTGGATTTAGAGAGTAAATTTAATTTTTTTTTAAATGTAATTTTTATTTTTATATAATTCAAAAATTATAAATAATTATTTAATTATGTCTTTGTACTTATATCTTGAAAATAAGGATAAAAGGAAAAGTAGAATGGTAACAGGTGCATAAACGAAAGTGTCATTTGTCCGATCCCATCAGAAACCGGTTCGATAAAAAGTTCACGATTTAAAATCGTTCATGTATCGAGGTCAGTTTTTTAAAAATATTAAATAATCTTGAGGAAATAAATTTTTATTGATAATGAAATAATAAAATAATGAATAATAAAATAATAATAATAATTCATTATTTCATATATGATTAAGTTTTTAGTTAAAAAATTAATTTTCAACCAAAAAATATGACATATATGATATATATATATATATCAATTTATATATCATATATAATAATAATAAAATTAAATAACGACTCTATCAAATAAATTATGACAATACAATAAATTAGTGGATTAAAAAGTAATAAGGAAGTTTTCACAATAGAAAATTTCAAACAACTAAAAGTCCGGAAGTCTTATAATTTATAATCCATAATGTTTCAATAAAATATACGATTTGGAACGAAAGTAGAGTTTTCCCCCCTTTTCTCCTTTTTTTTGCTTAAATGCGAACTAATAAAAAATCAAAATATTTTTTTCTGGAAAGTTCATTATTTTTAATTGAAAATTTTTGACTTTTTCAAAAAGGGATCTTTTTTTGTTGAAAATTCAACTACTATGTTGAAAATTTATTTTTATTGGTTGAAGGTTGAATTATTTTTTTTATAATTTCGCTTTTTTTGGTTGATAATTAATTTTTGTAACTACAAAATTAACTATTCCTTTTTGTTGAAAAATAATAGTTTTTTTTTTTTGGAAAATTCAACTAGTTGGTTAAAAATGAAGTTTGTTATGGAAAATTCGTCTTTTTGGCATGAAAATTAACTGTTTTGTTGGAAATTTAACTATTTTGTTAAAAAGTCATATTTTTTTGATGAAAATTCATTTTTGAACTAAAAAATTAACTAGTCCACTTTTTGTTGAAAAATAATAGTTTTTATTTGAAAATTCAACTAGTTGGTTAAAAATTAATTTTTTTATGGAAAATTCGTCTTTTTGGGATGAAAATTAACTGTTTTGTTGAAAATCTGTTTTTTTCTGCTTCGAAATTAATTTTCTAATCTCCAAATTTAACTATTCCATTTTTGGTTGAAAATTTAACTATTTAGTTAAAAAATCTACCATTTCTTAAAAAATGATTTATTTTGTTCAAAATTGAACTATTTTATTAAAAGGTATTTTTTTTGTTATAAATTCAACTTTTTTCTGGAAAAGTTGAATATTTTGTTGAAAATTCGTTTGTTTTTTTTTTGGTTCGAAAATAATTTTCTAAACTGAAAATTTAACTATTCCATTTTTGGTTGAAAATTTAACTATTTGGTTGAAAATTCTACTATTTCTTCATAAATTATTTGTTTTGTTCAAAATTCAACAAATATTTTCTTAAAAAGTCATATTTTTTGGTTGAAAATTAATTTTTTACTAAAAAAAAAAGCTATTCCACTTTTGGTTGAAAAATAATAGTTTTTATTTGAAAATTAAACTAGTTGGACGAAAATGAAATTTTTTGTCGAAAATTCGTCTTTTTGGCATGAAAATTCAACTGTTATGTGGAAAAGTTAACTATTTTAATGAAAATTCGTTTTTTTTTTGGTTCGAAATTAATTTTCTAAACTGAAAATTTAACTATTCCATTTTTGGTTTAAAATATAACAATTTAATTAAAAATTCTACCATTTCTTCAAAAATGATTTATTTAGTTCAAAATTCGACTATGTTATTAAATAGTATTTTTTTTTTTTTGAAATTCAACTGTTTTCTTGAAAAGATGAATATTTTGTTGAAAATTCGTTTTTTGTTTTTGGTTCGAAAATAATTTTCTAAATTGCAAATTTAACTATTCCATTTTTGATTGAAAATTTAACTATTTGGTTAAAAATTCTCTTTCTTTAAAAATTAGTTATTTTGTTCAAACTTCAACTATTTTGTTAAAAAGTCATCTTTTTTGGTTAAAAACTCAACGAATTGGTTGAAAGTGAAACTAAGTTGTTAATTTAATTATTTTATTGTAATTTCGTTTCTTTCTCTGGTTGCAAATTAATTTTTTTAATAAAAAATAAAAAAATTCCCTTTTGGTTGACAATTGATTATTTTTAGTTGAAAATTTAATTTATTTGTTGAAAATGAACTTTTTTGTAGGAAATTCAAATTTTGGGATTGAAAATTCGACTGTTTTGTAGAAAATTCGTCTTTTTCACATTAAAATTCAACTCTGTTGTTGGATTTTTTTTTTAAGTTAAAAATTCTAATACTTGAAAATTAATATTTTTGGGTTTAAAAATACATCTCTTTGTTTTAAAATTAAGCCATTGTGATAAAAATTAATTTTTTCAAATTGAAAATTAATTTAAATAACTCGAAATTTAGCTATTGAATTTTTTGTACTGAATTTCTCTTTTTTATTTAAAAATTCATCTCTTTTGTGAAAAATGTGTCGTTTTGGTTTGAAAGTTCATCTCTTTTAGTAATAATTTAATTTTTTTAATGCAACTGTTTAATTAAAAATTGGTCTGTTTTGGTTGAAGATTCAACTATTTTGTTAAAAATTTGTCTTTTTTTGGTTGAATATAACTGTTTTTTATCAAAATTAAAAATATTTTTGCTTAATATATGAAAAAAATATTTCTCGTTATAAAATCTTTTTTTTTTTGTTAATAAAAACTCAACTATTTGGTTAAAATTAATACACCTTGCTCAAAAACTGATTTGTTTGTTGAAGCTTTATCATTTTAGTTGAAAATTAATCTTTTTGGTTGAAAAGTTAATTATTTTTTTGAAAATTAGTTTTTTTTTAGTTCAAAATTAATTTTTTAAACTGAAAATTTAAATGATCCATTCTTGGTTGGAAATGTATCTTTTTTATTTGAAAATTCAACTATCTTGTTGAAAATTCGTTTTTTTGTTTTTGGTTCGAAATTAATTTTCCAAACTGCAAATTTAACTATTCTATTTTTGGTTGAAAATTTAACTATTTAGTTGAAAATTCTACCATTTCTTTAAACATGATTTTTTTTTCAAAATTCAACTATTTAATAAAAAAGTATTTTCTTTTTTTGTTAGAAATTCAACTGTTTTCTTGAAAAGTTTAATATTTTGTTGAAAATTCGTCTTTTTGTTATGGTTTGGAATTCATTTTCTTAACTGCAAATTTAACTATTGCATTTCTGGTTAAAAACTTAACTATTTGGTTAAAAATTCTACTGTTTCTTTAAAAACAATTTATTTTGTTCAAAATTCAACTATTTCATTAAAAATTATTTTTTTGGTTGGAAATTCAACTGTTTTATTGAAAAGTTGAATATTTTGTTGAAAATTCGTTTTTTTGACATGAAAATTCAACTCTTTTGTTGAAAATTCTTTTTTTTTAAGTTAAAAATTCGAATAGTTTAAAATTAATATTTTTGGGTTAAAAACTACATCTCTTTATTTGAAAATTGAGCTATCGTGTTGAAAATTAATTTTTTCAAATCGAAAATTAATTTAAATAACTGAAAATTTTACTATTCCGATTTATTTTGTTCAAAATTCAGCTATTTTATTACAAATTATTTTTTTGGTTGGAAATTCAACTGTTTTCTTGAAAAGTTGAATATTTTGTTGAAAATTTGTTTTTTTTTTTGTTTCGAAAATAATTTTCTAAACTGCAAATTTAACTTTTCCATTTTTGGTTGAAAATTTAACTATTTAGTTGAAAATTCTACCATTTCTTTAAACATGATTTTTTTTTCAAAATTCAACTATTTAATAAAAAAGTCTTTTCTTTTTTTGTTAGAAATTCAACCGTTTTCTTGAAAAGTTGAATATTTTGTTGAAAATTCGTTTTTTTGTTCTTGGTTCGAAATTAATTTTCTAAACTGCAAATTTAACTCTTCCATTTTTGGTTGAAAATTTAACTATTTGGTTAAAAATTCTACTGTTTCTTTAAAAATTATTTATTTTATTAAAAATTCAACATTCAACAAATTCAACAAAATTCAACAGCCATACCACGCTGAAAAAACCAGTTCTCGTCAGATCACTGAAGTTAAGCAGCGTTGGGCGCGGTTAGCACTTGGATGGGTGACCATTCGAGAAAACTGAGTGCTGTTGGCACATCGTGGGTGTGGTGAGCCCACACTTGTAGTTATTTACTACAAGTTATCAACCTAGAAACACTACCCGAATCGGGTAGTGTCACGCCTACCCCGAAAGGGAAATGGCTTAATGGTATACAACTATTTTGTTAAAAAGTCATTTCTTTTGGTTAAATTAATTTTTTAAACTGAAAATTCAACTTATCCATTCTTGGTTGGAAACGTATCTTTTTTATTCGAAAATTCAACTATTTTGTTGAAAATACATCTTTGCAGGTTCAAAGTATAACTATGTGGTTATTTTTTTCATCGAAATTTTAACTTTAACTTTTTTCATTTTCATTTAAAAAATTATATTTATTTACAATTTATTTTTATTTTTAAATTTAACTTTTTTGTTTAAAGTTGAAAATGCGATTATTGTTGATTGAAGATCTGGTTGAAAATTCATCTTTTCAGGTTGAAAATTTAAATATTTGGTTAAAAATTTAACTATTTTGTTGCAAATTCGTCTCTTTTGCTTCAAATGTCAACTATTTGTTGTTTGGAAATGTATCTTTTTTGGTTAAAAATTTCCCTATTTTTGTGAAAAATGACCCTACTTCCCCTGTTTTGAAAGCATTTTAAGCTGACAAGTCTATTAAAATTTTTACTGATTTCAATCAGTGACTGAATCCTAGCTATGAATCGGTTATTTTTACTAATGAATTAGTAAGCTTTACTGATATATTAATAAGTTTTACTGATGAATTAGTAAGTTTTACTGATGAATTAGTAAGTTTCACTGATAAATCAGTAAGCTTAACTGATTAATTAGTAGAGAATAACTGATTAATTAGTAGAGAATAACTGAGCCATAGCTAGAATTCATTTACTGATTGAAATTAGTAAAAAAATTACTGATTCAAATTTAGAGAGATCAGTTGATTGATTCTGGACCAAAATCAATCCAGTCGATCGAGAACTGGCAACCTGAAACCTCCCACCAATTTTCTTGGGGACTCAACTTCGAAGGAAGAGGAAACTTTCAGCAAGCCTTGCTATATAAGTGAATGTCTTACCGAACTCTCGAGATAAAACCCGTGTGTGTTGTCCGTTTCGTGTCCTTAGTGTTACTCCTGTTTCTTAGTTACAAACAGGTAAGTGAAGAAAAATTTCGTCAAATTATCATCAGATCATCAAATCATCAATTTTACTCAATTTTCGAAAAATCAGTGTCTGCAAACCTATCACAGTGGTGTGAAACCAAATCTTTTGTTTATAACAGTCCTACCTGAGCATGGTGAAAATTTTCTCAATTTTTTCAGTAAAATTTAATTATTTTTCAAGAATTTCAACTTTTCCATACAATATGGAATCAAGTTCGGGAGATTCTGTATCAAAAATCAGGTTTAGTTGTCCTAGAGTATATAATTAAATTTTGTTGAATTCTTTCCAATATTTATTCTTATGTAGAATTTGTTAATATCTTATTACGTTCTGAAGAACGCTATGCTTTTTTTTTTTTTTTTTTTAAAAAATGAATTTGTGAAAAAAAAACTTTATTCCGTAGACAGAACAACTGAAACCTGATTCTTTATACAAATTTATCCATTACAGTAGTGTGGAATTAAATATTTTATTTACAGTAGTCCTAGCTCAACATGATGGAAAATTTCTAAAATTGTTCAAAACATTTTAATTATTTTTTAACAATTTCAACTACTCCGTACAATATGGAATCAAGTTTGAGAGATTCTGTTGAAGAATCAGGTTTCAGCTGCCCTGCATATGGAATCAAGTATTTTTTTTTTTCGACTTTTGGTTATAAAATAAAAAAAAGAGGCCGTTCTACAGCATATAATTAAATTTTGTTAAATTCCTTGCAATATTCATTCTTTTGTAGAATTTGTTGATATATTATTACGTGCTGAAGAAGGCTGTGCTTGTTTTTTTTTTTTTTTTTTTTTTTTGGGAAAAAATAATTTCAAAAAAATACTTTATTCCATATCCAGAAGAACTGAAACCTGATTCTTCATACAAGTTTATCCATTACAGTAGTGTTATAATTAATCTTTTATTATTAAAAGTCCTACAGTTCTACAGCATATAATTAAATTTTTTTGAATTCTTTACGATTATTATTCTTGTGTAGAATTTGTTGATATCTTATTACGTGCTGAAGAACGATATGCTTCTTTTTTTTTTTTTTTTGAAAAAATGAATTGTCATAAGAAAAAGACTTTATTCCATATGCAGAATGAAACCTAATTCTTTATACATACTTATCCATTACAGTAGTGTGAAATTAAATCTTTTGTTTTTAACAGTCGCAACTCAACATAGTGAAAAATTTCTGAATTTTTTCAGTAAAATATAATTGCTTCTCAATAATTTGAACTACTCCATAGTCCATACAATATGGAATCAAGTTCGGGATATTCTGTATCAAGAATCAGTTTTCAGCTGTTCTGTATATGGAATCAAGTATTTTTTATAGATTTTGAGATTTCGACTTTTGGTTATAAAATAAAAAGAAATAGGCCGTTCTACAGCATAGAATTAAATATTGTTGAATTCTTTGCAATATTTATTCTTAGAATTTGTTAATATCTCATTAGGTGCTAAAGAACGATATGATTTTTTTTTTTTTTTTTTTTTTGAAAAACATGAATTTGTCAAAAAAGAAGACTTTATTTCATATGAAGAATAACTTATTACGTGTTGGAGAACGCTATGCTTGTGTTTTTTTTTTTTTTTTTTTTTTTAAATGAATTTGTCAAAAAAAAAAAAGACTTCATTTCATATACAGAATAACTGTAACTTGATTCTTTATACAAACTCATCCATTACAGTAGGATGGAATTAAATCTTCTGTTTATAATAGTCCTAACTCAATATGGTAAAAAATTTCTAAAATTGTTTAAAACAATTTAATTATTTTTTAACAATTTCAAATACTCCTTACAATATGGAATCAAATAATAAAATAGATGAAATCAGGCCGTTCTGCAGCACGGTACAAAGTTTTATAGAATTCTTTGCAATATTTATTATTGTGTAGAATTGTTAATATCTTATTACGTGCTGGAGAACGCTATGCTTGTTTTTTTTTTTTTTTTTTTTTTTTTTTTGAAAAAATGAATTTGTCAAAAAAAGACTTTATTCCATATGTAGAATGAAACCTGATTCTTTATACAAACTGATCCATTGAAGTAGTGTGAAAATAAAATCTTTTGTTTATAATAGTCCTCAACATTTTATAGAAATCTTGGTAATATTTATTATACTGTAGAATTTGTTCATATCTTATTACGTGCTGGAGAACGTTATGCTTGTTTTTTTTTTTTTTTTTTTTTTTTTTTTTTTTTAAAAAAAAAATAATTCGTCAAAAGAAAAATTTTATTCCATATACAGAACAACTGAAACCTGATTCTTCATACAAACTTATCCATTACAGTAGTGTGAAACCTAATGTTTTGTTTATAATAGTCCTCAACATGGTGAAAAATTTCTTATTTTGTTTAATAAAGTTTAATTATTTTTCAACAATTTCGACTGCTTTATTCAATATGAAATCAAGTTCGAGCGAGTTAGCATAAAGAATAAGGTTTCATTCGTAATAAAATTTTGTAGAATTCTTTGCAATATTCATTATTTTGTAGAATTTGTTTTTATTTTAATACTGCAGTAAATTGTGATGCGGAAAAAGAAAGTGAAAATATCTGTATTTCAGATATGATTTTTTTCATAACTTTTTTAAGATAAAAAAAAAAAACCGTCTCAGAAATTTTAAATTATATAATATAAATAGATGCTCCAAGTAGCATTTTTCAAAAATTTTTAATCAATAATATTCCCTGTTCCACACTAAATGTCGCATGAAATTTTTTTTTTTATAGTAAAAGAAAAATGTATGGTCTAACTAGAATGAAGTAGAATCATTGAATCATTTTTTTTAATTGACATTTTTGCAATCGTTTTTCGAAAAATGATATTCCTGTCCCATTTATTATTTTTACTTTTTTTTTAAATTAAAATAAACCCCACCTAGCAATTAAAACTTTTCTTTCAACATAAAAATCCCTGTTCCAAGTAAAAAAAATCAATAAATCAATGAAAATAACAATAAAAAATAAATGAATCAATGAAAATAACAATACAAAATAAATAAATAAAAAATAAATGAAATCAATAAACCATTCCTCTTACATTGAATATTTAAAAAAATACTCTTTTTCATGTGATTACATCATTTTTGTAAATATTTTGTGAATTATAGATTTTTTCAATTTTTTAAATAAAATGGAAATACTTGTTCCAAGTAGCACTTTTTAAAATTATTTAAACAGATGATAATCTTTTTTCCTGTAAAATTATTTATATAATTCATTTAAATCATTAAATAGAAATTATAGTGAAAGTAAAATCATTCAATCATTTTTTATAATCCACTTTTTTGCAAAAATAGTTATTTAGTATAAAAGATCCCTGTTCCAGTTATTATTTTTCCATTTTTCAATTTATTATTTTTTTAAATATTGAAATTCATTTTCCAAGTAACAATTATGAAATAAAATCAATAATAAAAAATACCTTCTCTATTCAATAATGAATAAAACTATAACCGCGCTATTATGTGATTACAAATACTTTTTAAATAAAAAAATCTCTCCCAAATATTAGAATCTTTAAAACCTTTTATTAATAAAATATATGACCAATTCCATCTGAAAAAATCTTTGCTGTATTTTTCAAAATAATTTAAGAAACCCCCCCCCCCCCCTGTGTATTTAAGAATTTTTAATACGAAAAATCATCAATAATGAAACAAATCACTGATTTAAATAGCACATTTGAAATCTTTTTAATAATAATAAACAATCCTTTTTCCACATAGTATGTTTTTCAAAGAGACTCATAACACATTCCTATAATTTCAAAAAAAAAATTATAATAAAAGACATCCCTGTTCCAGTTTAAGTTTTTTCTTTTTTTAATCCAAAAATCTCCTCTTGCATATGTAGCATTTTTCCCAAAGTAAATTAAAAATCATTTTCGAAGGTGCCTTTGAAATATTTTTTAAATAATAAAATAATTTTTCAAAAAATTGTATGAAAAAGAAAATTCCGTTGCTTCACTTCATCTATATTATAAGAGTGAATACCCCAGATTGGAATGAAATAAATTGTTACCCGTATAATTTAAAAAAAAAAAAAAAAAAAAAAAAAAAAAAAAGTGAATGAGCCTATTTGATTTCAATACTCCAGTGCGTTGATCTGATGACGGTTCAATGAACCGATCATGTAATGCATGCGTCTACTTTCTTGAAGTAATTTTTTTTCGATAATTAGAGCCGCAAACGGTCGACTCAAATTACTAGAGTAAAACGGATTCGAGGTGATGATAACTAGAGGGCATGCAATTGTGTCTAATAATAATAATTGAGTTTAAACTACATAAATCGTTCGCGTGCGTTCCGGGGGCGAAAAAAGTATTCCTTCCTTGCGCGGCGCGCGCTCTCGTGAAAAAATATTCAGAAAAATAATTTTCTTTGAAAAAAAAAAATTTTACCTGAAAATATAAATTTTCAAGGAAAAAGTCAATTTTGTACCAAATATTTTGGTTAAGTTTTATTTTCAAGACAAAAATAATAATTGTTTACAAAACAGTTCATTTTTCAACACGATAGTTGAATTTTCCATAAAAAAATTAAATTTTAACCAAACATTTGCATTTACTTGATGGACTTTCAACCAAAAATAGTTGGTCTTTCTTATTGGGTTTTATTTATTCAGTTCAGCTCTATTTAAATAAATTTTGGCTGATTAAACAAAATGTTCATTGACTCAAACAAATTTGTTGGCTGATTCAACCAAATATTTAATTTATCAAAATATTTGGTTTAACAAACCAAAAAATTTTGTTGGGTCAACCAAATGTAGTCCTTACAATAACCATATTCTATGGTTGAACCAACAAAAATTTTTTTGATCCAACCAAATATTTTTCTGAGTGTATAGTAATTGCCTTTTAAAATTGGTTTAGTCAAATTTTTAGTGTGAAACGATGGAATATTTCATTTACAAAAAGATTTGGATAAAACAACCAACAAATTTTTAATAACTTTTAATTGATTCCAAGAATTTTTGGTTGATTCAAAAAAATATTCTCTTTGCCAAAATATTTGGTTTAAAACCATAGTCTATGATTGAACCAATATTTTGTTTTTTTGTTTTAACCAAATCGTTTTCTGAGTGTAGAGTTTCTATAGTTATAGTCTTTTAAATTTAGTTTTGTCAAACAAATTTATAGGTTGAGACAATAAAATATTACACACCAAAATATTTGGTTTCACAAACCAAAAAATGTTGTTGTGTCGAACTAATATTTTGGTATTCATAAAATAACCATATTGTATGGTCTAACAAACAAAAAAATTGGTTGTTTTAACCAAATCGTTTTTTGAGTGTAGTGTTTTTGTAGCCTTCTAAAAATGGTATAGTCAAATACATTTTTTGGTTGAAGCAATCAAATATTCCATTCACAAAAAGAGTTGGATAGAACATCCAAAAAACTCTCATCAAACTTTTAATTGATTCGAAGACATCTTTTTGGTTGATTCAACCAAATATTCCATCTACTAAAAGATTTGGTTTAACAAACCAAAAAATGTTGTTGGGTGAAACAAGTATTTTGATGTCCATCTAATAACCATAACCAAAAGAAAATTTTGTTGCTTTAAGCAAATCGTTTCTTTAGTGTAGCATTCATACAGTTGAAGCCTTGTAAAATTGGTTTAGACAACAAATTTTCAGGTGAAACAATCAAATATTCCATTTACAATCATGTTTGGATAAGAAAGCCAAATAGATTTCAACCAAATTTTAAGTGATTCAAATAAACTTTTTGGTTGATTCAACCAAGTATACCATCTAACAAACGATTTAGTTTAACAAACGAAGAAATGTTGTTGGGTTAAACAAGTATTTTGATTGTTATAAAATAACCATATCTTGTGATCGAACAAAGAGAAAAATTTGTTGTTTCAACCAAATCGTTTCTGGGTGTAGTGTTTGTATATTTAGAGCCTACTAACATTGGTCTAGTCAAACAAATTTGTTGCTTGAAGCAATCAAATATTCCATTCACAAAAAGATTTGGATAGAAGAACCAAAAAACTCTCATCAAAATTTTAATTGATTCAAAGAAATCTTTTTGTTTGATTTAACCAAATATTCTGTCTATCAAAAGATTTGGTTTAACAAACCAAAAAATGTTGTTGCGTCAAGCAAATATTTTGATGTCCATCTAATAACCATATTCCGTAACTGAACCAACAGAAAATTGTGTTGCTTCAAGCAAATCGTTTCCTGAGTATAGTGTTTATACAGTCAAAGCCTTCTAAAATTGGTTTAGTTAAACAAATTTTAAGGTGGAAACAATCAAAAATTCTATTTACAAACATATTTAGATAAAAGAACCAAATAGTTTTCCGCCATATTAAGGTGATTCAAATAAACTGTTTCGTTGATTCAACCAAGTATACCATCTACCAAAAGATTTAGTTTAACAAACCAAAAAATGCTGTTTGTTTAACCAAATATTTTGGTGTTTATAAAATAATCATATCTTGTGATCAAACAAACAAACAAATTTGTTGTTTTAACCAAATCTTTTTTTGAGTGTAGTGTTTTTGTAGACTTCTAAAAATGGTATAGTCAAATAAATTTTTTGGTTGAAGCAATCAAATATTCCATTCACAAAAAGAGTTGGATAGAACAACCAAAAAACTCTCATCAAACTTTTAATTGATTCAAAGACATCTTTTTTGTTGATTCAACCAAATATTCCATCTACTAAAAGATTTGATTTAACAAACCAAAAGTGTAGTTTGTATAGTTATAGCCTACTAACATTGGTCTAGTCAAACAAATTTGTTGCTTGAAGCAACCAAATATTCCATTCACAAAAAGATTTGGATAGAACAGCCAAAAAAGTCGCACCAAATATTTTATCTACCAAATGATTTGGTTTAACAAACCAGAAAATGTTGTTGGGACAAGGAAATATTTTAAAGTCCATTTAAATACCATATTCTATAACTGAACCAACAGAAAACTTTGTTGCTTCAAGCAAATCGTTTCCTGAGTATAGTGTTTATACAGTCAAAGCCTTCTAAAATTGGTTTCGTCAAACAAATTTTAAGGTTGAAACAATCAAATATTCCATTTATAAGCATATTTGGACAAGAAAACTAAATAGTTTCCAAAAAATTTTTAAATGATTTATATTTAAACTCTTTGGTTGATTCAACCAAGTATTCCATCCACCAAAAGATTTAGTTTAACAAACCAAAACATGCTGTTGGTTAAACCAAATATTTTGATGTTTATAAGATAACCATATCTTGTGGTGTAACAAACAAAAAAAATTGTTGTTTTAACCAAATCGTTCCTGGGTGTAGTGTTTGTATAGGTATAGCCTACTAATATTGGTCTAGTCAAACAAATGTGTTGCTTGAAGTAATCAAATATTCCATTCACAAAAAGATTTGGATAGAACAACCAAAAAAGTCTCACCAAATATTCTACATACCAAATGATTTGGTTTAACAAACCAGAAAATGTTGTTGGAACAAGCAAATATTTGAATGTCCACTTAAATACCATATTCTATAACTGAACCAACAGAAAACATTGTTGCTATAAGCAAATCGTTTTCTGAGTATAGTGTTTATACAGTCAAAGCCTTCTAAAATTGGTTTAGGGAAACAAATTTTAAGGTGGAAACAATCAAATATTCTATTTACAAACATATTTAGATAAAAGAACCAAATAGTTTTCAGCCAAATTCAAGGTGATTCAAAGAAACTGTTTCGTTGATTAAACCAAGTATACCATCTTACGAAATATTTAGTTTAACAAACCAAAAAATGTTGTTGGGTTAACCAAATATTTTGATGTTTATAAAATAACCATATCCTTCGCTCGAAGAAAAGAAAAAAATTTGTTGTTTCAACCAAATAATTTTCTGACTGTAGTGTTCATGTAGTTATAGCCTTCTTCTAGAAAGGCTATAATACATAACCAAGTGAATGAAATTCTCCCGAGGTAATAAAATCTGCTCCAGATTTTTTTTGGATTTCCTCGAGACTCGGAAATATGTCCACCCGAAGACTGGTTTATGGCTTGAATTTAGTTTCGCATTAAACTAACAGGTACTCGACCAGTCTATTATGTATGAATGCGGACAGTCGCGTTCTCCACATTACAGTAGCAGCAAGACAACTTTCCTTATGCAACTGCTTTTCTCGCCTTCCTGAATTACTTGCAATGTCGCAGTTAAATTTCTCTCGTCGATTAAAAAATTCGTAAAATCAATCCGATTCGCTAATCAGGAATCAGCTGATCGATCCAGTACAAATTAATGCAATTTTAATCAAGTTTTTTGTACCAGAACCTAAATGCTATCAAAAGAGAGACTTCACACTCTTTTCCAATTTGATTGTAAAAGGAAATGTTTTGTTGAAAATTATCTTTTTGTTCAAAATTTGTCTCTTTTTTCGAAAGTATAACTATTAGATTGAATATTCATCATTTAGTGTTTAAAATTCGTATTTTCTATAAAAGATTCGACTATTTGGTTAAAACTGCAACTGTCTTTAGTTGAAGTTTAGCCCTTTTGGTTTGAAAATGCGACTATTTGGTTGAAAATTCAGTGAAATTTATGAAAGTTTCCAGTGTTTTGGCACAGAACCTAAAGAGTATCAAAATCCAGACTTCATATTATTTTCACTATTCCCCTTTTTGGAAAAATTCCTCTTTTTCCCGCTATTTTCAAAATTTGTTTCCTTTTTTCTTGTTTTTTTCTTTTTGATAGAACTCAGTAAGAAAATTGAATTACTTATTTATTATTTTTCTTTATATTTCTTCGTTGAAATATAAACTATTACATTTTTTGTTGATAATTCATTTTGTTGTGTTAAAAATTCGTTTTTTTATTAAAAATTAACTTTTTAGTGTTAAAACTTGAACTATTTGTTCTAATTCAACTATTTGGTTGAAAATTCAACTTTTGGTTAAAAATCAACTTTTTTGTTTGAAATTATTATCTTAGGCTCAAAAATTCAACAATTTGGTTAGCATTTTTTTCTTTCTTGACTAAAATATGACTGTTTTTGGTTTCAAATAAAAATATTTTTTCTTCGAAACTTAAACTATTAGATTTTCCGTTGAAAATTAATCTCTTAGTTTGAAAATTAGTATTTTTTTTAACCTTTTTTAGTTTTAACAATTTAACCATTTGTTTTAATCCAACTATTTATTTGGAAATTCAATTTTTGGTTGAAAATGAACTTTATTATTAAAATTATTATTTTCGGGTTGAAAATTCAACTGTTTCGTAGAAAATTCGTCTTTTTGACTTGAAAATTTAATAATTCGGTAGAAAATTCAACCGCTTCGTTCTGTTTTGCAGAAAATTCATCTTTCCGGCTTCAAAATTCCACAATTTGTTCATATTTATTTTCTTTCTTTACTAAAAATTAACTGTTTTTCATCTAAAATAAAAATATTTTATCGCTGAAATTTAAACAATTAGATTGCTTGTTGAAAAATCATCTCTTTGGTTCAAAATTCACTTGTTTTTTCAAATAATAATTTTTGAGTGTTAAAAACTGAACTATTGGTTTTAATTTAACTATTTGTTTGAAAATGCAACTTTTGGTTAAAAATGAAGTTTTTTGTTTAAAATTATTATTTTCTGGTGGAAAATTCAACTTTTTCGTAGAAAATTCGTCTTTCTGGCCTGAAAATTCAATGATTTGGGTAAAAATGGACTTTTTTGTTGAAAATTCGATTATTTTGTAGAAAATTCGTCTTTTTATTACAATTTGGTCGAAATCATTTTTCTTTCTTGCCTGAAATATCGGTATTGGTTGAAAAATCAATTCTGTTGTGAAAATTAGTTTTTTTAGTTTAACAATTGGTCTCTTCGGTTGAAATTTTAATTATTTTCTTGAAAATTCGACTGCTTTGTACAAAAGTCATCTTTTTAGCTCAAAAATTCTGCTGACATTAAAAAATTTTCTCTTTTTTTGTCTTGTAAATTCAACTATTTGGTTGAAGATGCAACTATTTTTGGTTGAAGTTTAATTTTTTTTTCGCCATTTGATTGAAACTATAACTATTTTGTTGAACATTTGTTGCTGCAGATTTGTCTTCATGGGTTGAAATAAATTTTTTTTTTTGAAAATTCATCTTTTCAGGTTTAAAATGCATTTTTCTTTGTTGCATTTTTTTTAAATTGAAAATTTGACTCTCTTCTGAAAAATTTGTTTTTCGGGCTAGAAAATTCAACTATTTTTAGAAAATTCGTCTGTTTTCTGAAATAATTCAAATATTTGGTTGTAAATCGCAACTTTTTGGTTGAAAATTAATTTTTTTGTTGAAAGTTTAAGTATTCGATTGGAAACTAATCTTTCTTGGTTGTTAATTAACTTTTTTGTTGAAAACGTATCTTCTCGAGTCAAAAAATCAACTGTTTTCTGAAAATTGAACCTTTTATCTTGAAAAGTCAACTCTTCTGTCTAAATTTTGTTTTTTTTTTGGTCAAAAATGAATCCCTTTCGGTAGAAAATTTATCAGTGTTTTAATCAAGATTAGAATCGATCGACAAGAAAATATTTTGTAAGACCCAAGATCTAAACGAGAGATCACTGATCAGATTCCAATCAACAAGATCAGTTACATACTAACATCGAGAAGAAAGTGCTATTAGATCGAAAAAAGGAGAAAATACAGCCTTGCCCATTTTATCAGAATAATACGACACGCATGACTGTATAATTTAAACGCTTTATAAATCCCTCACAAGAAAACTTTCACTACAAAAAAAATCCAAATTTTTTTATCCAAAGAAGTACTCTAATGGAAAGGTTGCTCTATTTATAAAGAGATAGATTGCATAATTATTTGTATTTATGAAACAAAGCAGCATTTGACAAACTTGTTGATTCTTCTATAAAATTAATCAAATTTATGTTTTTTAACTCATTTGATAAACGACAAATCAGAAACCTATATTATATTAATGATCACATGATAAATGGTCATCATATGAAAGCGCATTAAAAAAAAGAATTAATACAAGAAAACGGTTTCCCCGGCGTGAGGCACTAGAAAGTTACCGTAATTTTACTGATCGACTGTAATCGTGCCAGAGAAATCAAAAATCGCGAGATCAAAAAAAAAGTCTCGAATTAATGATTCGAATTCAAAATTATTCTAGCTCAAGCGTAAATATTATGCGATATTTTTGTCAATTATTCTTTCAGATTACTGCTAATTAGTACAAATGGTAATGCTAGTAACTATTTTGAACAGTAGTTTTAAATAAATAAATTTAAAACCCGATTTTACTATTAAGAGAATTCTATTTGAATCAAATCATAAATTATTTAGTACGAGGAAAAATACAAGAAATGTGGAAATTGTACGAACTACTGAAAGTTCTAGGTTTTCAACATTTTTATATCATTTTGCACACGATAAACCTCGAAGATGTTTAATTTTTCTGAAAATACAATTTAGTTAACCTAACTTTTTTCAAGAACACTTTCCCTGTTCCCTTTAAACTATTGACTTATTCTTCAATATTAAACCAAAACTTTCCCATTTTTAAGTAACAAAACAGAAAACAAATATCAGTGACCAAAATCATTTAAGGGGTCATTCTACTATCTCGGCAAAAAAAGGTGATTTTCCCGAATTTTTTTCTCAACAACTTTATATAATTGAATAAAATTTTCAGCGTTTATTTATGCTGTCTCAATGTTTACAAAAACAATCTTCTCACATAAAATTATTATTCAGTTTAGGTATTATTTAACAATAAACAAAGTATCTCAAAAAAGGCATGTCCACTGCGCGCACGATATCTCCAATCAGCATCATCTGAAACAAATAAATCAGAAATTTTCTTTATTAGTATGACCATAGCTTTGGAGTGACGAAGCGGATTTTTTTTAATTTGCAAAATAACAAAATGGCGGCAGTTTAAACAAAATTTTTCCAAAAAACGTGTTTTTTTGCTCTTTTTTTGTTAATTTAACTATGATGAAATTAAAAAATTTTAAAACTGCTTCATCACTCTGTAGATATTTACATTTAGAATAAACGTAGACAATTTGGAAGTAATGGTTTGAAAACTTTTTCAGAAATCGTGCGCGCAGAGCGCAAAAACGTTGTTTCGAGAAAAACGCGTTTATAGTTTTCGGAACATAAAAATTGTAAGAAAAAGTTACTTTCACTTAATCAGCGATCCCCGCTCCATATAATAATTCTTCTGCTTGTTTGAATGAATCCTCCTGATTTGATAATCTCTTTCACTTTATATCTAACATTTTCACTAAACGAAACTGCACAAAATAAACAACGCTACGATGTTCACAAGCACTCAGATCTCCACGCGCTTTTGCTCCAAGCTCTGAAAAGTATAGAAAGACTCCGAATTTCTGTGTTGAATTTTGATAAGATATTTCTGAATATATAACCTATCGAAAAATGTGAAGAAAAAAAAACGATTTTTCAAAAGTGAGATAGTTGAATGACCCCTTAACTTGCAATAAATTGATGTCAGAATCCACTTATTCACAAGCGAATGAAAAATCGCGAGAGGAGCGAGTCACGGCGTCAAGGTAGCAGCAGGCCAGTGCTTCCAATTTGGCTCCCCAACCGCACTGCGCATGCGCCGCACCAGCAGCCTCATTGGATGTTGATCGGGCGCTTATTTTAAATGATTAAATATGCAAATCAATTTTTCACAATATATAATAATCATAAAGTACCAGAAAATATTATCAATGATTTCAAATTTACATTGGTGAAGGAAGGTATTCCTTTCTTTGAATTTCAAATGAATAATTCATTTGTAAAAAGTAAAATCAAATAATTATTTCACCTTGCCCTCTAGAAGACTATTTTGTGGTCTGGAAATTGTTATTATTTTCATTATGATGATTTATTATAAAAAATTGATTTACACGTATAATAGTTTCAAAAAAGCGCGGTAAATTCAAAATAAATTTGAGCTTATACTTAATTAAATTATTAAATTATGTTTCAGCAATTAATTGCTACTTATTAAATTAGTAAGTTAGTACTACTGAGCAGTTGCTTTAGTATTTCTACTGATTTGGATTCAGAGAGTAAATAATCCTCTGGAGAAATCTCTCGGTTTATTTTTATTCCTTGAACAATCTTTTTTTAGAAGATTTATTTATATAAGATAGTCGCAGAAGGAGTTTATTTCTTTTTAAGGCAAATATGTGGCTGGAATCACTTTGCCTTCATAAGAATTCCGAACACGCCCCAGAGCGATATGTTATACTTGTTCACCGGTTTGATACAGATTCAATTTTTCTAGGCAGACCCTCTCACTTTCACTTGGTTGCTGACCAAACAGGACTGAATGCTCCGGCCTAACGATTCTTATACTCTTTAATAGACACATGGAATGCGTCTCATTAATTGACTCGCATTGCATTGACCCTAAGACGAATTAAATAATTTTTTCATAGCTGATATAAATCAGCTACAAAAAATTTGACTCTCAACAAAATAGTTAAATTTTCCACCAACGATATGAATTTTCAAATAAAATTATAAATTTTCAATCAAAAAAAATTAATTTTCAAAAAAGAGGTTCAAATTTTCACCAAGTGGTTGAATTTTCAACCAACAAAATTATTTTTTCAACCAAGAAGATGAAGAAGATACATGAATTTTCAACTAAAAAAATCAATTTTCCAACAAAAGTAGAATAGTAAAATTTTCAATTAAAAAGATTAATTATCAACCTGACAGTTGAATTTTCAACAAAAAAAATCATTTAATAAAAATGGAATGGTTAAATTTTCAGTTAAAAAGATCAATGACAGAAAAAACTAATTTTTAAGAAAATAGTTAAATTTTAAAACAAGTAGATGAATTTTCAAATAGAATGATGAATCTTCAATGAAAAATAAATTTTAACAAAGTAGTTCAACTTCAACCAAGCAGTGGAATTTTCAACTAAGAATATTAATTTTCTATCTATAAGATGAACTTTCGAAAAAATATATAAATTTTTAAACCAATAGTTAAATTTTCAACTAAACAAGATAGATTTTTAATAAAAAATGAAATAGTTAAATTTTCAACAAAACAGTTAAAATTTCAAATATTAAAATTTGTTTTTTTCATAATCTTTTTTATTTATAGCTGAATGCGAACCAATCTATTCAGATTATTACATATTCCAAGTAGGAAAAGTATTAATCCAAAACTTCATATATTTCTAAAAATGTCTCCACGTAAAAAATTCTTTTAAGATTATTTTACATGAAAATTAATCTACTGGACTTAAAGGTGTACTATTAAGTTTCAAATTCGTTTTTTCTTTTGGTTGAAAATTAATCTTTTTTCGTTGAAAATTATTCTTCTTTGGTTGCAAATTCAACTATTTTCTCGAAACCTAACTTTTTTATTAAAAATTCGTCTGTTTGGCTTGAAAATACAATAATTTGGTGAAAAATTCAACTTTTTAGTAAGGAGTCAACTATTTTATTGAGAATTTATTTCTTTGTTGATCAATTATATTTTCGAGCTTATATTATTATATTTAATCTTTTAAAAATGAACTATTACATTTTTCGTTAAAAATTCATGCTTCTCGTTGAAAATTCAACTCCTTTGTTTAAATGTGGTAAAATTAATTTTTCTCGCTGAAAATTAAACTATTCCATTTTTGGTAAAGAATTTATCTTTTTTAGCTGAAAATTTAACGACTTGGTTGGAAATTGATGTATTCTGTTGGAAATTCGTCTTCGTTGATGAAAAATTTAACATTTTTATTTTTCATTATAAAAAAACAGAGTCTACTTTTGATCTATTGCTTAGATTTATTGAATCATGAAAAGAACATACAAGAAGAATCAATCACAACAAAAATAACAAACACGGATTTTGACCGACTTCTTATTTGAACTAGAGCATACGAGCCCTTCTGTTATCCTTAATTGTTACTGTTTTAAAATTCTTAAGTATTGGGCGACTCCTTCCTAAGGGACTTTCTTTGATTTCTTCTAAAGACATATCTGCAACAACGCTGCTGACCATGTTTATTTTCACCCGTCTTCCAGTGAGATGCGTTACTTTATACATTCCACGAAGTCTTCTATTATCCGGCTTCACTATTGCAAATACGTCACCATTGGACGTTGACAGTACATTTTGTTCTTCTCTTGGTATGGGCTCATATGTTTGATTATCTTTTTTCAAAAGAAGTGATTTATCCTCAGGAAAAGTGTATCGTCGAATTTCGAATCGCCGGTTCGGATTCGTGTTGGGAATAAGCCAAATAGATCTGAATTGTTCAGGGTTAAATCCAATTATTCCGAAAGAATACTCCTCAACAGAAGGAGACCTAGACCTGACACGGGGAGGACGCACGACACTGGGAGATGGCCTAACTGCAGAACCCGGAGAATGAAGTCTGGCAGGAGGAGACCCAGACATGGCAGGAGGAGACCCAGACCTGGCAGGAGGAGACCCAGACCTGGCACGCAGAGGAGGCTCGGCAGTAGAAGGCCAGACTGAAGAAGATCCGCAACGAGGAACACCGGGAATAGGGGCGCCGTTGGGTAAACACTCAAATTGCGAACTCAACTCTGCAACATGAAACAGAGGAATACATTTCCCTTGTGTATTCACTTCCAGCATATTTTTCCGAATTTTAAATTTTAGTTCTCGCATAGTTTTATCTTCTGCAAAGAAATGTCACTGACCGCATTTCGTCAAAAAATAGAGATGGTCACATTCCTCTCCACGTCAAATCCCAAACTCTTTTCCCAAACTTTTTTCAAACTCCATCAAATTGTATGCAATTCATCTTACGCCATGATGAAAACTTTCAAAATTAAGGGTGGTAGAATTTAATACATGTCCTGTGCCAATAAGATTTGAAATGATTTCAATGTGAAACTGTTGGTATCTTTCAAATTCCAAAGAATTTAAGGGCGACTTTGATTAACCTCAATAGCCTTTCCAAGTTTCATTTCTCACAAATTCCGACATATATATTCTTTTAAAAACTTTTTAATTTCTTAATTAACATAGATTTATTTGGAATTCACTACGAATGCTTCGGAATTCTTTGTAATCGCGCGGTCAAAGAAGTTACGTTGACGATAATGTACTATATGTGCACATGTAGCCACGTTTAGTTAGACATATTATCATTTCAAGTCAGACTTGCGCATTTTGGATCTTTGCACGTACGCAGTTAGTTCGTTACACTCAAATAATAAATTTGATTGAAATAAATGAATTTTGGTTGAATCAAAAAAATGTTATTCATTAAACGAAATCGTTCTCCAAGTCTTCGATATATGCACGTGCACATCTGGTTGAAAATTCATATCAATATGGACATTTTTCAAATTATGTTTTTTAAATACACACATTCTGGATTCCCCAGAATAAATTCAGGTTAAATTCTTACGCATTTTGAAGAAACTCAACTAAATTTTAAATGGAAATAGCAATTGGGATAGAATGTAGATTCAATCGCACAAATTCTGATATACATATGGCTTTAAAAATTCACCTAAAATTATAGAGATATTATATTATCATACTCACCAATAGAATTGAGGATAACCGCCAAGGACAAAATGAGAGTAGAAACAATCCTCATCTTTTCTAGTTGGAGGAAAATTGATTAACTTATAAATGATAAATTGGGTTAACAATATAACCGATCAATATTCTAGTGCCTTATCACATTATAACGCAGAATGTATAGTCGTTATCTGGTACATTATAGGCAGCAAGGTTGTCCTTCCAAGATATTTACATTTCATCAGAGTCAGTTTCAAGGGAAAAATATGCTTATCAAATTCGTTATAATGATATCATAATTTATATAGACTTTTATTTGCATTGGGATAAAGATTCAATCGCACAAGTACTGATTCGCATATGGCTTAAGAAAAAAGTACTCAAAATTAGAGAGATTGTTCTTGCTCAATATCTTATAATTATTCTCTTCTTCCTGATTATATTTCTTTCTATCTCAAAATATACCTCTTAAACGGAGAGTCCTCGAATTAATTAAAAACGTAGTCCAAATCACATCATCACAGTACCGCATTTAATGTTTTTGTAAAACAAGAATGCACTTTCGAGATATTACTTCGTTCCATCGAAATATTAAAAGAACATCCTAAAGAAGCATCTACCTCTCAAAAAAACACCTATGAACGGTATGAACATTCCAGAAAATGCCGATTTTGACTCGGAAACTATTTTATAGCTTTTTTATTTTTCAACATAAAAAAAGGAAGAATACTTTTGATATATTGCTTAGCTTTATTGAATTCTGAGAAGAACGAACAAAAACAATTATTCACAACAACGAAAGTACTAATTATCCCCAATTACTACTGTTTTAAAATGCTTCGAGATTGGGCGAAGCTTCCCTAAGGGACTTTCCCTCATTTCTTCTGAAGATATATCTTCAACCGCGCTGCTGGTCATGTTTATTTTCACCCGTTTTCCAATGTTACGTGTTCTTGTATATATTCCACGAAGTTGTTTATTACCTGGCCTCACTATTGCAAGTACGTCACCATTGGATGTTGATAATACAATTTGTTCCTCGGTTGGCATGGGCCCGAATACTTGATTTTCTCCTTTCAAAAAAAGTAATTTATTGCGAGGAAAAGTGTATCGTCGAATTTCGAATCGCTGATTCGGATTCGTGTTGGGAATAAGCCGAACAAGTCTGAGTTGTTCAGGGTTTAATCCAATTGTTGCGAAAGAACACTCCCTGGCAGGAGGAGACCTGGACCTGGTACGATGAGGAGGCACGGGACTAGGAGAAGGCCTGTCTGCATGATCCAGGAAATGAAGTCTGGCAGGAGGAGACCCAGACCTGGCAGGAGGAGACCCAGACCTGGCACGCAAAGGAGACTCGGCAGTACGAAAATGCCAGTCTAAAGAAGATCCGCAACGAGGAACACCAGGAATAGGGGCGCCGTTAGGTAGACATTCAAATTGCGAACTCAACTCTGCAACATGAAACAAAGGAATACATTTCCCTTATGTATTCACTTCCAGCATATTTTGCCGCATTTTAAATTTTATTTCTGGAATATTTTTCTCTTCTGGAGAGAGATGTACCTGACCGCATTTCGTCAACAGGAATCGCAGGATTAAATGCGGTGACCAAAAGGAGATGGCCACACTTCAACGTCATGATAGATTCTGATTGATTTTCCCTGAATGTATAGAATTTTATTCAATTTCATGATTTCTCTAGAGGAAAAGCCCATCAGATTCTAAAATTTGCTATACTTTCCTGGGAGATGATCAATTTTCAAACTTGTTGGAATTAACCTTGAATTCCTTGAATTTCATTATAAATTCTTCCGATTTCCAAAGAATTCAAGGGTGAGTTCGGTCACACTCCTCTTCCTTTTCAAATTTAATTTTTTACAAATTTCAGCATATTTTTTTAATGAATTTTTGAACATGTTTGAATTAACATAGAATTCTTTGGAATTCACTGCGAATTCTTCGGACCTCTTTAGAATCGCACAGACAAAGAAATTACATTGACGATAATGTACCATATGTGCAGACGTAGCCACGTATAGTTAAATACATGATCATTTTCAGTCAAACTTGCGCAGTTTTTATCTTTGCTCGTGCGCAGTTACTTCAGCACACCCAGAAAATAGATTTCATTGAATCAAATGAATTTTTGTTGATTTAACAAAAATGTTATTCATTAAATAAAATTGTTTTCTGAGTCTTCCATATATGCACGTGCGCATATGGTGCGACACACACATTCTGCATTCCCCGGAATAAATGCAGGTTAAATTCTTACTCATTTTGGAGAAACTCAAATGTACTCAAAATTATATAGATATTATACAATAATACTTACCAATAGAATTCAGAATAAGCACCAAGAATAAAACGAGAGTAGGAACAATCTTCATATTTTCTAGTTAGAGGAAAAGGAGAATAATGTTTTGATGAAGAATTAGGTTGACAATGTAACTATTGACGGTTTGAGCGCTTTATCATATTATACTATACATATATCGTATAATCGTTATCTCATTGATTCCAGTATTCTAGTTTGTTCTCAGATATTTACATTTCATTAGAATCCCTTTTGAAGAAAAATTTCACCTCCTAAATTCGCTAAAACTGAAAGCACAATTCATAAATTCTTTTACGATCAAGCGAAATCCGTCGTTTACATGGAAAATTTATATATAAAAGTTGTGTTCAAAAAAATTATTGTCGAGATCGTATGACGCGTCTTTGGGGGGAAATTTCAAAAATAAGTATAATTCCCAGACGGGGAAAATGAAATATTTAGCGTGAGAGGACCAGTAAATGATCAGGAATTCCAAATTATCCGTCGGGTAGACACTCTGATGAAAATTGCTCATTCATTAAAAGATCTGAAATGAATTATTTTCGATATATTCAGTTTAATTGTTAAAGTTTATTAAACTTTTCGAAAGGAAACATCATTTGGATTCAATATCGAATTCTTAATAATAAAGAATTTCCTTTTTTGTTTCAGGTAAGCTTCAGTTACTGTTTATGAAATATTAGCAAACATTTTGGTAAGAAATTTCACCTATTTAATTTCCAACAAAATATTTTAAAGGAGATATATGTAATTAGGAATTTAAAAAGAGAATTCTTAGAAAGAATTATTTCAGTTCTGATTTTGAACTGGGAATTATACCTGGATTTTGAAAAGAAGTAAAATTCTGCCTTGAAACAATGAATTTTCGAGACAAATAATAATTTTGAGTTGGAACAGAAAAGTTGCCGAAGAAATAGGGAATTTGCAAGTACTAAAAAATATAATTTCTAACCAAAAATGGAATAGTAGAATTTTCAATTTGAAAAATAAATTTCCCATAAATAAACACATTTTCAAAAAGATCGTTAAATTTTTGAACTAAGGGATGAATTTTCAACCAAGATGACAAATCTTCAAGCAAAAAAATTAGTTTTCAAGAATGTAGTTCAACTTTCGAACAAATAGTTGAATTTATAGCCAAGAGGATTACTTTTCTACTTAAGAAGAAGAATATTCAAGAAAGTACATGATTCTACCATGTAGTTGAATCTTCAACCAAAAAAGATTAATTCTCAAGTATAATAATTATGAATCCTCAACAACAACAAAATATAAATTCCTAATATAGTAATTCAACGTTTCACCAAGATTAAGCTATTTTATCTCCAGTTAAAAATATCTATTTTTCAGTTGGAAATTCATCCCTTTTTTGTAAAAACAACATTTTTACGTAAAACTTTCAGGAACTTGATGTCTTTTGTGAAGCCCGTTATCAATACACCAGGGAAATATTGTTTTTGCTTTATCTTGTAAGTGGGATATGGGAGGTAGTTAACATACAAGAAATGTTTGATCCAAAATTTCAAACATTTTAGGCACTGTTTTATTTACAAACTCATTCTTAAATGGAGAAAAAATCAAATTATCATTCTATCGAACTATTAAAAGAACATCCTGAAGAAGCAACTACCGCTAAGAAGAACATCTGTGAAAAGTACGCACCTTCCAGAAAACGCCGATTTTGACTCGGAAACAGTTTCAAAGCTTTTACAGTTTTTAACATAAGAAATAGAGAGTACTTTTGATCTATTGCTTAGCTTTATTGAATTGGAAAAGAACGAGCAAAAAGAATTATTCATAACAAAAAAAAAATACTAAATGT
Organism: Andricus curvator; assembly: GCA_932195095.1. Classification (NCBI taxonomy): domain Eukaryota; kingdom Metazoa; phylum Arthropoda; class Insecta; order Hymenoptera; family Cynipidae; genus Andricus; species Andricus curvator. The sequence continues at coordinate 61,522 of CAKNYM010048863.1, forward strand.
GGATTTCGACTCACTTCTTCTACAAACCGGAGCATACGAGCCCCTCAATTACCCTCAATTACTACTGTTTTGAAATTATTTATGATTGAGCGACGGCTGCCTAAGGGACTTTCCTTGATTTCTGCTGCGGTCATATCATTAACAGCGCTGCTCTCCATATTTATTTTCACCCGTATTGCACAGCTAAATCTTAATCCATATATTCCACGAAGATATCTATTACATGACTCCATTATTGCAAAAACATCACCATTGGATGTTGATAATACAGTTTGTTCTTCGGTTGGCACGGACTTGAGGACTTGATGTTCTCCTTTCAAATAAATTGATTCATGGCGAGGAAAAGTGTATCGTCGGATTTCGAATCTCCGGTTTGGATTCGTGTGGGGAATAAGCCGAACAAATCTTAGTTGTTCAAGGTCCAATCCGAGTAAGCCGAAGGCATGTTCCCTGGAAGGCGGAGACCTGGACCTGACACGAAGAGAAGGCTCAGCAATAGAAGAAGGTCCCGAACGACGAACACCAGGAATAGGGGCGCCGTTAGGTAAACAGTCAAACTGTGAACTGAACTCTGGAATAAGAAACAGAGGAATACATTTCCCTTCAGTATTCACTTCCAGCATATTTTGCCGAATATTAATTTTCACTTCTGACATATTTTTGTCTGCTGAAGAGAGAAGTACCTGAACCCATTTCTTCACCAGGGATCAAAGGATTATATGCACCGAGCAAAAAGGGATTGTCACATTCCTCTCCCGGGCCAATTCCCAAATTCTATTCCAGGAGGAAAAGTACCGCGATTTTAATACGCTTTTCACAGAACTCTTATCTAATGTTCTGAAATATCATAACCGGAATTTCTGTTCATTTTATTATATTTTTTTATTACAATTTAATCATATATGATACTTCTATTTTGTAGAACCTGAATATATTCTTTGGTACTCCATCAAATTGTATGCATTTAGAAGAATTTCAGTGAAAAGCTGTTAGTAGAAAATTATGAGATTTATCTAAGTTCACAGGCTTATATTTGAGCACGTCAGAGCAAAAGAAAGACTCCGCAGAGCCGTGAGGAAAAACGAGACAAGTACCGTTAGAAAGAGAAACTCTTACGCAGAATGCCTGAAGAGTAAGACAGCGCAACGATAATTGTCTCGCTTTTCCTCACGACTCTGCGGAGTCTTCCTTTTGTTCTGAGGTGCTCATTTATAATCTGACAAAAATTTCCGAGATTTTGTATCATAGAATTTGATACAAGTCTCTCGTTGATCAGTTTGAATAGTGTTTCTGTGAAAAAGGGTTGATACAAATATCCGAAATTCTGAAACTTAGGATTTGATCAATGTCTTCTGCCGATAAGATTTAGAAGAATTTTTATGAGCACATGTTCATTAAAAAGTATGAGATTACTCAACGAATAGAATTTAATAGAAATGTCCGAAATTCTGAAAGTAGGATTTGATACAACGCACTCGTTGCCCTTTTCAAGTTTTAATTTTTTACAAATACCGGCATCGCGCGGACAAACAAATTACGTTAAAGATAATGTACCATATGTGCACGTAGCCACGTGTAGATAGACATATGATCATTTTGAGTCAGACTTGCGCAGTTTTGAGGATACCATCTGTGTACGGCCATGGTTGGGTGGGTACGATTGGGATATGATTTAGAATAAGTCGCACAAATTCTAAATTGCATATTGTTTAATAAAATGTGCTCAAAATGATATAGGTATTATATTATTATATTTACCAATAAAATTGAAGATAACCGCCAAGGTTAAAACGAGAGTAGAAACAATCCACATCTTTTCTGAATAGAGGAAAAAGTTATTAATGTAGCAATAAAGAATTAAAATAATAATGTAACAGCTCAATCTTCAAGTGTCTTATCGGATTATGTAAGACATATATACTGTAGTCGTTATCTCTCAGATTATAGGCATCAAGCTGGCCCTTCTCAGATATTTACATTTCATTAGAGTCCATTTCAAACAAAAATGTACCTCCTAAATTCGTAAGAACTGATATCATAATTTATATAGTCATAGCTTTCATAATCTTACACGTTTAATTCGAATCCGTCTTTAACATGCAAAATTCATGTATAGGGTGTACTATGAAGGCTATACTATAAAGGCCTTTTCGTTAATTTAACTTTGACAAATCTTGATCCTGGGTCATAAGGGCGTAAGTTCTTAAACTAAAATTTTAGAGGAGGAACAAAAAAACTGTCGAAGTTTAACGCATTTAATTCTTTTCTCAAACAAGAAAGTTCTTTCGAGCTATGAGTTATTTCTATCGAACTATTAAAGGAACATCCTGAAGAAGCAACTACCTCTGAGAAAAACTTTCGTCAAAGGTACGATGCGTTTCTGTAAAACTCCGATTCTGAGTCATAAGCAATTTTGTAACTTTTTCTTTTTGTAATAGAAAAGAAACAGAAAGTACTTCTGAGCTACTGCTTAGCTTTATCGAATCATGAAAGGAACAGACAAAAATAAGTAATCACAAAAAAATACCATACATGGATTTTGTTACACTTCTTATTCAAACTGGAGTACACGAGCCCCTCAGTTATCCTCAATTATTACTGTTTTGAAGTTCTTATGGATTGAACGAGACCTGGATAAGGGACTTTCCTTGATTTCTTCTGAGGACATATCTTCAGCAGCGCTACTGTCCATGTTTATTTTTACCCGTCTTTCGAACTGACGTCCACGGTGATATTTCGTTGTATATATTCCATTAAGATATTTATTACCCGGCTCGACTATTGCAAAAACATCACCATTGGAAGTTGATAATACAGTTTGTTCTTCGGTTGGCATGGACTTAGAGACTTGATGTTCTCCTTTCAAATGAATTGGTTTATCCCGAGGAAAAGTGTATCGTCGAATTTCGAATCGCCGGTTCGGATTCGTGTGGGGAATAAGCCGAACAAATCTAAGTTGTTCAAGTTTTAAGCCAACTATGCCGGAAGAATACTCCCTGGCAGGAGGAGACCTGGATCTGACACGAAGAGAAGGCTCGGCAGTAGGAGAAGAACTGACTAGGGAACCCGGATAATGTGGTCTGGCAAGAGTAAGGGACCTTTCCGGAGATTGATGTCTGTCAGAAGAAGAAGAAGGTCCAGAACGAGGCACATTAGGAATAGGGGCGCCGTTAGGTAAACAGTCGAAAGGTGAACACAGCCCTGCAACAAGAAATGGAGGAATACATTCTTCGCTGTATTCTCTCGCGGCATATTTTGTCCAATTCTAATTTTCGCTTCTGGTAAAAAGGGATAGCACATTTCTTCCCGGTTTACATCCCAAACACTTTTCGAAGTGCGAAATTCCGACTTTGTTAAGTGTGTTCAAAAATCTCACAATTAAGGTAAAATAATCATTTAGTTCAAGTTCAATTTTCTCAAAGTTCACTTTCTCAAATGTTCAAATTTTTGGTTGATTCAACAAAAAGTTTGCTAATTGAACCAAATCGTTTTCTGAGTGTTCCATATATGCACGCATACATATGGTGCGAATTTCAGGTCAATAGGAACATTTATGGACCTCAATTTTTCAACAAAATTCCTTCTGGATTTCCCCGGAATAAATTCAGATTAAATTCGTACTAATTTGGACAAACCCAATTGAAGTTTGAATAAAAATAGCGATCGGGATAGAATATAGTTTAAACCGCACATGTTCTGATTTGCATTTGGGTTAAAAAATGTACTTAAAATTATAGAAATATTATATTATTATATTCACCAATATAATTGAGGATAACCGCCAAGGACAAAATGAGAGTTGAAACAATGCTCATCTTTTCTAATTGGAGGAAAATTGATTAATGTATTAACGAAGAATCTAATTAACAATGTAACTGCTTAATCTTCAAGTGCCTTATCCAATTATTTCATACATATATCACGTATTCTTTATCTCGCAGATGATAGGCATCATGCAGGTTCTTCTCAGATATTTACATTTGATTAGAGTCCGATAAAACAAACGAAAAATGTGCCAACTAAATTTGTTGAAACTGATATCACAACTTATATAATCTTTTACATTTAGGCGAAATTCGTCGTTTACATGGAAAATTTATATTTGGTTATTTATAACAAAAGTTATAAATTTTTGCCTAAGACAGTGCATAAAGTTATGCTTATCTTTTTATGTTATTGAGTTCAGTAAGCTATTCAAATCTATTTTGAATATGTATGTCTAATAATTTTGACGGGTATTTGTTATCAAAATGTGTATCTCAATATGAATCAAAGTGAAGGTACCTGACGATGTAGGTTTTTGGTACCAATCTAAAATAAATTTTCCTACTATTCTGATAATGGACATAACGAAAAAATTAATTTCATTATCTTTTTCCCTTTCTACGGCAAGCTCATGGGGACACAGTGACATTGCCTATAAAATTTACCATCAAATGACATCAACTCATAATTCTGAGGCATAATATCAATCCATTTAGTATTGTTCACAAATTCAATACTATTTTCAATAAAAGTTTCCGTTTCACCTAAAATTTTTCTAATTGAAGATGGTTGTTCTTTGAAACTGATAAGGTACGATGTCGATGAACGAAACATGTATTGTTAAAACGTAACAATAATTAATCACGTCAGTAGACAAATAGCAATTACACCAATCTTAATTAAATAAAAAATTTCTTTCTTGACTGGAAAATCATTCTTGGTTAAAAATTCAAATAGTTCGTTGTTTGACTGAAAATTAATCTGTTTTGGTTGAGGATGTTGGGAATTCGTCCTCTTAGTATTACAAATCAATTACTTGGTTCAAAGTTGAACTACTTTGTTAAAAATTAATTTTTATGTTCTTGAAGACTCCTTATTTGAGTTGAAAATTCATATCATTGGCAGAACATATTCCATGAAGATATTTATTACCCGGGTCGATTATTGCAAAAACATCACCATTGGATTTTGATAATACAGTTTCTTCTTCGGTTGGCATAAACTTGACGACTTGACGCTCTCCTTTCAAATGAATCGGTTTATCTCGAGAAAAAGTGTATCCCCTAATTTCGAATTTCCGGTTCAGATTTCCTCATTACAAACAGTCTTTGTCCAATTTTAACATGGATCTACATAAAATTCTGTTGAAACAAATCAATTTCCGTTGATCCAACAAGAATGTTGTTGATTTAACTAAATCGTTTTCTGAGTGTTCCATATCTGCAATTGCACATGTGGTGCAAATTTCATCTCAATAGGGACATTTATCGACCTCAATTCTTTAAAAACATTTATTCTGTATTCCCCTTGAATAAATTCAAATTAAATTCGCAATCATTTCAGACAAATTCATTTAAAGTTTGAATGAAAAAATAGCAATTGGGGTAAATGTACTCAAAATTATATAGATATTATATCATTATATTCACCAATAGAACTCAGTAAAAGCAACAAGAATGAAAGGAGGGTAGTAACGATCCTCATACAGTCGTTATTTCAGATATTGTATTTGGTTAGCATGACCTTCTCAAATATTTATATTTCGTCTGAGTCCGTTTGAACAAAAAAAATATATTTAATGAACCTGTTACAACTGTTACCACAATTTACACAATCCCTTACTTTCGAGCGACTCGGAAAAAATTTGTACATTGGAAAGTCACGAGGAATGTATGGATGATTTTCGAAGTTTTTTACAAACTGATGAACAGTTGGAGTTTCCTACGAACAGTTCCTTAAAATTTTATACTTGAATATGAAAAGAAAATTATATTTGTCCGATTCAATTTATATTAATTTATGAATTCGCAACTCGGAGGAATCGAACGCTCGAAAGACTGCTTCCTCATCAGTTTCTGAAGAGTGCGTAAAGACGCGCAGCCGTCAACGCCAAACAATATAGGTTTTATAAAACTTCTAGCCACTCATCATACGAACTATTTATTTATTTAAACTATGCAGGAAAATACATCAATATTTGATGAATTTTTCCCATATATGAGACCTAGCTACTAGTTCGTGAGAATTTCTTAAGGAACCCTTTTTTCCATGGATGTCCGTCGTTTACATGAAAGAGACATGTTGAGGTCGATTGAAAAATGGTACTAACGAATTTTAGTTTCCTATAAGAGTATGTACTTTTAAAATGAAAATTCGAACCTTATTTGAAAAGTGTCTGGGGACCAACGTCGCGTCGGTCACCAAAAAAAATGTATAGACCGTTATAGAGTCAGGCGACGCAATAACATTTGGATCCTACGTTGGACTATAAACAATATTATATTTTAGATTTGAATGTTTTCACAAATTAAAATCATCTTCTGAACGAAATTCATCTACAAATACTGTTTTAAAATGCCTTGAGATTGGGTGAGCGCTGGCTAAGGGACTTTCTTTCATTTCTTCTGAGGTCATTTCTTTAATCGCGCCGCTGTTCATGTTTATTGTCACCCGTCTTCCATTCGCATATTCACAATAAGGTATTATTGCATATATTCCACGAAGTCGTGTATTACCCGGTGACAGTATTGCAAAAACATCCCCTTTGGAAGTTGATAATACAGTTTGTTCTTCGATCGGCATGGGCTTAACGACTGGATGTTCTCCTTTCAAACAAATTGGTTTATCGCGAGGAAAAATGTATCGTCGAATTTCGAATCGCCGGTTCGGATTTGTGCGGGGAATAAGGCGAACAAATCTAAGTTGTTCCAGTTTTAATCCAACTATGCCTAAACGATACTCCCTGACAGGAGGAGACCTAGACCTGGCACGAAGAGAAGGCTCGGCAGTAGAAGACCTGACTAGGGAACCCGGAGAATGTGGCCTGGAAAGAGTAAGGGATCTTTCCGGAGATTGATGTCTGTCAGACGAAGAAGAAGAAGAAGGTCCAGAACGAGGCACATTAGGAATAGGGGCGCCGTTAGGTAAACAGTCGAAAGGTGAACACAGACCTGTAACAAAAAACGGAGAAATACATTTTCCTTTTCGTATTCTCTTCCGGCATATTTTTCTAAAATATTTTTTTTCTTCTGGCATATTTTTCTCTTCTGGATAGAGAAGAACCTTACCTCACTTCGCAAACGGGAATTCTAGAATGATATGCGGAAGGGCAGGAGGGGTCAGGAGTTTCCTCCCCGGGACAAATCATAAACTCTTTTTCAGGAGGAAATGTACCCCAATTTAATACGCTTCCTTAACAGGAATCCTATCCAATGTTCTCAAACATTATATTCGGAATACCTGTTTATTTTAATACGCTTTTTCGATAAATGTCCAATAGTATATAACATTCTATTCTGTAGAACCTGGAAAATGTCTGGATAAATTTTGATAGGAAAGTATAAGATTTTTCGGCGAATCAAATTTGATAGAAATTTTCAAGATTCTGCAACCTAGGATTTGGTGAAAATTTAAGCGGATAATTTTTGACAGAATTTCAATGAGAAGCTGTTGATGGCAAAGTATAAAATTTCTCGACGGATAACGCGAGATAAAACTGTTCAAGATTCGAGAACACAGGATTTGTTACAACTCATGTGCCGATAAGATTCAAAAGAATTTCGATATGAAGCTGTTGATAGAAAAGTATAAAGTTTATGAATGTATTTAATTTGAAAGACATTTTTGAGATTCTAGAACATATGATTTGATACAAGTTCTTTGCGAATGAGATTTGGTAGAGTTTCAATGAAAAACTGTTGATAAAAAAGTATACGATTACTAAACAGATAGAAATTGATTGATTGCAATTAGGATAGAATATAGGTTAAATCGCACAAGTTCCGATTTGCATATGGCTTAAAAGATGTAATTAAAATTGTAGATATATTATATCATCATATTCACCAATAAAATTGAGGATGACCGCCAAGGATAAAATTAGAATAAAAACAATTCTCATATTTTCTAATTGGAGGAAAAAGTAATTAATGTATGAAAGATGAATTGAAATCACAATGTAACTGCTCAATCTTCAAGTGCCTTATCAAATTATATCATACATATATACTGTAGTCTTAATCTCTCAGATGATAGGCATCATGCAGGTTCTTCTCAGATATTTACATTTCATAAGAGTCCGTTCAAACAAAAGAAATGTACCTACTAAATTCGTTAAAATTAATATCACAATTTATATAATCTATTACGGTTAAGCGGGATCCGTCGTTTATATACAAAATTTACATATAGTGTCTAATAGAAATGTCCCTTGAAACATTTGTAAAACTAATATAAATTCTACAAAATATATTCAAAGAATTGGAAAAATTGGGGCAAATCGAAATACTGGCGTTCAAAAAGTTCCAGAGGTTGTATTCTTTAACTGATTTTGAAGTAAATTTTTTTTCAAAATAAAGCTGAATAAATATCGGAAAGATCTTGCGAAGCCCAAAAAAATGTCACTTTGTTATTTGAGTCAAGAAATGATTCACTCTCAACAAGAAATTAAGGTCCATTCTAAATTGAATTTATCAATTTCTTTAATTTTTATAAACAAATTAGTTTCAAATTTGAATTTCCTTCTTGGATTAAAGCAAAAATCATTTTTTTGATAACTCATCTCTTTGGTTCAAATTGTAGCAAAAATTGTTGCAAATCCAACTATTTGGTAAAAAGTCAATTATTCGTGTATTCTGTTGAAAATGCGTCTTTTAGGTAGAAAATTAATCTTCTTGATTGAAAATTAAACTGTTTAATAGAAAATTCCATAATATTTTTTTCGTTTTTTATTGAAATATCTTTCATAGTTTAGTTTCGTAGTTTCATAGTTTTATTTTCGATATGAAAAAGGCAGAGAGTATTTTTGAGCTATTTCGCAGCTTTATTCAATTGTGAAAAGAACAAAGGAAAATAATTATTCACAAAAAAAATACTAAACATGGATTTCGATTCACTTCATCTTCGAACTGGAGCATACGAGCCCCTCAATCACCCTCAATTACTATTGTTTTAAAATTATTTATGATTGAGCGATTGCAGCCTAAGGGAGTTTCCTTGATTTCTCCTGATGTCATATCATTAACAGCGCTGCTGTCCATATTTATTTTCACCCGTATTCCACCGTTATATCTTATTCCATATATTCCACGAAGATATCTATTACGTGGCCCCATTATTGCAAAAACATCACCATTGGATGTTGATAATACAGTTTGTTCTTCGGTTGGCACGGACTTGAGGACTTGATGTTCTCCTTTCAAATAAATTGATTCATGGCGAGGAAATGTGTATCGTCGGATTTCGAATCTCTGGTTTGGATTCGTGTGTGGAATAAGCCGAACAAATCTTAGTTGTTTAAGGTCCAATCCAAGTAAGCCGAAGGCATGTTCCCTGGAAGGCGGAGACCTGGACCTGACACGAAGAGAAGGCTCAGCAGTAGAAGAAGGCCTGACTAGGGAACGTGGAGAATAAGGTCCGGCAGGAGAAACAGACCTGTCAGGAGATTCACGTATTTCAAAAGAAGGTCCGGAACGACGAACACCAGGAATAGGGGCGCCGTTAGGTAAACAGTCAAACTGTGAACTGAACTCTGCAATAAGAAACAGAGGAATACATTTCCCTTGTGTATTCACTTCCAGACTATTTTGCCAGATTTTCATTTTCACTTCTGGCATACTTTCTCTGCTGGAGAGAGAAGTACCTGACCAGATTTCTTCAACAGGAATCACAGGATTATATGCACCAAGCAAGAAAGGATCGCGCCATCGCGCCAACAAAGAAATTACGTTTAAGATAATGTACCACATGTGCACGTAGCCACGTATAGATAGACATTTGATCATTTTAAGTCAGACTTGCGCAGTTCTGAGGATACCATCTGTGTACGTCCACAGTTCGGTGAGTACAGACAGACAACACAGTTAGTTGAATCAAACATATTCTGGTTGATTCAACAAAAATTGGGTTGATTCATCAGCTTCTGAATTTCTCGGAATAAATTCAAATTAAATTCATATTTACTTTGGACAAACTAAAATAATGTTCAAAAGAAAACAGCAATTGGGATATAATTGAGAATAAGTCGCACCAATTCTGAATCGCATATGGCTTAGAAAAATTTACTTAAAATTATAGAGGTAGTATATCATTATATTTACCAACAAAATTGAAGATAACCGCCAAGGGTAAAACCAGAGGAGGAACAATCCTCATATTTTGTAATTAGGGAAAAAAGTTATTGATGTAGCAACGAAGAATTTAAATAATAATGTAACTGCTCAATCTTCAAGTGCCTTATCAGATTATATAACACATAGTAGTCGTTATCTCTCAGTTTATAGGCAACAAGCTGGTGCTTCTCAGATATTTACATTTCTTTAGAGTCCATTTCGAACAAAAATGTACCTCCCAAATTCGTAAGAACTGATATCACAATTTATATAATCTTTTACCTTCACTCTGAATCCGTCGTTAACATGAAAAATTTATATATAGGGTGTACTATAATGGCCTATTTAAAGTTTCGAAAAATTAATATAAATTCTACAAAATATGTTCCAAGGATTGAAAGAATTATATTCATGCTTTCATGCTTTTCCATTTTTTATTTATTTAGAAATCACACCGAAAAAAGAAGTTGTCTTGAAACAAAAGTATTGTCCAGATCGTTTGATGCGTCTTTGGGGAGATTCATTAGTGGTAAAAATCTCAGCTTGCTTACGGTTTTTTTCGATAAGAAAATGACGTACAAAAATGTTTGCAATTTTTTTCATGGCGAATTTCGCACGAAAAAAATTGCAAAAAAATCACGGAGAGGTCTCTTGATGTCAAGAAGTACTGCGCCTTTTTTTTAGATTCTTCCGATGATTAATTTAGCTAAAAATTGCGAAAGAAGAAATTCGCATGATCAACGATTACTCATCCAATATATTTCGCTCTTTTCATTGAGAGTTTCTCCAAAATACATAGCATCAGTATATTTATTCTCAACGAAAAAATTTTTCTATTCTAAATTTAATTTCTCAATTTCTTTAATTGTTATGAACAAATTAATTGATAAAGCTGATATCTCCTGCTACTTTGATCTTTGAATGACGTGAAAGTAATAATTAAGCATTAGCGAGAACTGAGCGAGAACAATTGCCATTGTTATAAATAATTTTTAATAACAAGTTAATCATATCGCGCTTCTGTACTTCACAGTTGAACTAGTAGACTAATATTTATCTGAAATTGTAATTTTTTTTCTAGTCAAAAAGAGAAAGATGTACGTTGGAAAAAACTATAAATATGATTTGACATAGGGGATTTTGGAAGATATATCTGTAATTCTGAATTTCACAGAAGAATCTTTGAAAAGAATAATTATTGTTTTGACATTTAACAGTGAATTTTCGAAATAAATAGTGATTTTGAGTTGGGTCAGGCAATTTTCAGAAGCAGTTATAAAAACCCAAAAAGCCCTTTCGATGAAATTTACAGGAAATATCCATTATGATGTTATGCGACTTGAAGTGTAAAAAACTAATCATCATTTTTCTTTTAAAAAAAGCTCTAAATTTTTGCTTAAAACACTGCATAAATCATAAGTCGAATTTCGATACAGGAAATTAAAGGAAGTTAAGAAAAATAATGTTAGCAGAAAATTCATCTTCTTGGTTGAAAATAAAATTTTCTCTGACAAAAATTCTTGTCAAAGGCAGTTTTATAACTTTCTTATTTCGTAATAGAAAAGAAACAGAAAGTACTTTAAAGCTACTGTTTAGCTTTATTGAATCTTGAAAAGAACAGATAAAAAGAAGTCACAAAAAAATACCATACATGTATTTAGACCCACTTCTTATTCGAACTGGAGGATACAAGCCTCTTAATTATCCTCAATTTGTACTGTTTTGAAGTTCTTATGGATTGGGCGAGACTTGGATAAGGGACTTTCCTTGATTTCTTCTGAGGACATTTCTTCAACAGCACTACTGGCCATGTTTATTTTCACCCGTCTTTCGAACTGACGTCCATGGTGATATTTCGTTGTATATATTCCATTAAGATATTTATTACCCGGCTCGACTACTGCCAAAACGTCGCCATTGGATGTTGATAATACAGTTTGCTCTTCAGTCGGCATGGACTTAACGACTTGGCGCTCTTCTTTCAAATGAATTGGTTTATCCCGCGGAAAAGTGTATAGTCGAATTTCGAATCTCCGGTTCGGATTCACGTGGGGAATAAGCCGAACAAAACTAAGTTCTTCAAGGTGAAATCCTTGTATGCCGAAAGCATATACCCTGTTATGAGGAGACCTGGACCTGGCACGAAGAGAAGGCTCGGCAGTAGAAGACCTGACTTGGGAACCCGGAGAATGATGCCTGGCAGGAGGAAGGGACCTTTCAGGAGATTCATGTTTGTCAGAAGAAGAAGAAGGTCCAGAACGAGGCGCACCACGAATAGGGGCACCGTTAGGTAGACAGTCGAAAGATGAACTCAGCCCTGCAACAAGAAACAGAGGAAGACATTTTTCTGGTGTATTCTCTCGCGATATATTTTTTCCCATTTTTAATTTTCGCTCTCGTCAAAACGACGATGGTCGTGGGGGTTAAGGCGTAGGCTTTGAACCCACTCCGTCGGCTTGCGGGTTCGATTCCCGCCTCGCACTCTGGAAGAGCCTCGGTGGCCCATGCGGTGAACACTGGCCCAGCAAGGAAGTTGTTCATATCCGGAGATTCGTGGGACCGGTACCATTAGAGAAAAAGGTTCTCTAAGTACTTAAAGCTATTTTTCTTGGTGGTTCGAAACTCACCTTAAACTGTAGGTCCCCCTTCCACCACCATAAAAGTGTGTGGGGGGTGTGTAAAGGAATAATGAAGAGATACAAGAAAATTGTGAACCCTTAGGAGACACATTAGAAGCTTCCATTCCGATTAACTACGTCTAAAATTTAGATAGTAAATGACGCAGTATACGACGTGTTTTCCGACGTAGTTTTCTCCGTCGTGACTTAGTAAAACAATTAGTGGAATGGTTTGTATATTATTAAAAAAGGTTCAAAAATTTCACAATTAGGGTACAATAATCATTTAGTTTTCTGCATGATTGGCTCATCACTTTGTTACGATATAATTCAAGTTCGAATACAAGATTTTCTCAAAGTTCAGTTTCTCAAATGTTCATCTTAATAGGGACATTCATCTTCCTCAATTGTATAAAGATATTCATTCTGTATTCCCCGTGATTAAATTCAAATTAAATTTGTACTCATTTCGGACAAATTCATTTAAAGTTTGAATAAAGAAATAGCAATTGGGATAGAATGTATATTGAATCGCACAAATTCTGATTTTCATATATATAACTTAAAAAATGTAATCAAAATCATATTGATATTATATCATTATATTCACCAATAGAATTCAGGATAAGCACCAAGAATGAAACCAAAGTAGTAAAATTCCTCATCTTTTCTAATTAAAAGGAAAAGTGAGTAATCTTCCAATGAAGAATTGGGTTAATAATGTAACTGACGACGGTTCGAGCACTTTATCAGATTATATAGTACACATATCGTAGAGTCGTTATTGCAGATATTTTATTTCTTTAGCATGCTCTTCTCAGGTATTTACATTCCATTACGGTCCGTTTGAACAAAAAAATATACCTACTAAACTCGTTATAGCTATTATCACAATTTACATAATATTTTACATTTGAGTGACTCGGAAAAAATTTGTCCGTTAAGAAGTCACGAGATTGTAGCTAGGTCTCGAATACGATAAAAAAAATGAAATATTGTATCTTATTTGTATGAGAAATGTATGGATAAATTTCGAAGTTTTTTACGAACTGACAAACAGTTGGAATTTCCTACGAACAGTTCCCGGAAATTTCATACCTAAATATGAAAAGAAAAATTTTATTTATGCGATTCAATTTATATTAATTTATAAATTCGCAACTCGGAGGAATCGATCCTTCGAAAGACTGCCGACTCATCAGTTTCTAAACATGAACCACGAGTGCGTAAAGACACACAGCCGTCGAAGCCAAACAATATAGGTTTTATAAAACTTCTCGTAATATTTTTATAATTATTCACGAAAAAAATGTTCGTTGGTTACATGGAAAAGATGGATTAAATCCTTCTACATTTTTGATTGAATGTCTTAAAACGTCATCCGAAAAAAGATCTTGACTTGAGACAAAAGTATCTTTGCACAGTGCGGCGAAACACGGTATCGATGTTCAAAAAGTTCCAGAGGTCGTATTTCTTAATCGACTTTAAAGTTAAATTTTCAAAGTGAAATTTTGAAGATACTTGTTAAAACATGTATTATATTTTAGCTGTACATGTTTTTACAAATCAAAATGATCTTCTGAACGGAATTCATCTGCAAATACTGTTTTAAAATTTCTTGAGATTGGGTGACCGCTGGCTAAGGGACTTTCTTTGATTTCTTCTGAGGTCATTTCTTTAATCGCGCTGCTGTTCATGTTTATTTTCACACGTTTCAATAGAATATCCACAAGAATGTCTTATTGCATATATTTCAAGAAGATATCTATTACATGACTCCATGAATGCAAAAACATCACCATTAGTTGCTGATAATACAGTTTGTTCTTCGGTCGACATGGGCTTAGAGACTTGGCGTTCTCCTTTTAAATGAATTGGTTTATGGCGAGGAAAAATGTATCGTCGAATTTCGAATCGCCGGTTCGGATTCGTGTTGGAAATAAGCCGAACAAATCTAAGTTGTTCATGTTCTAATGCAACTATGCCATAAGGATACTGCCTGGCAGAAGGAGACCTAGACCTGGCACGAAGAGAAGGTTTGGCAGAAAGCGAAGACCTGACAGGAGAATCCGGAGAATGAGGCCTGGCAGGAGAAGGAGACCTTTCAGGCAAATTATGTCTGTGAGAAGAAAAACAAGAAGGTCTGGAGCAAGGAACAACAGGAATAGGGTTCGCCTTTAGGAAAACACTCAAAGTGTAAACTCAACTCTGCAACAAGAAAGAGAGGAATACATTTTCCTTTTCGTATTCTCTTCCGACATATTTTCCATATATGTACGTAAACACATGGTGGGAATTTCGCATCAATAGGGACATTTATGGACCTTAATTTTTAAAGACATTGATTCTGGATTACCCGGAATAAATTAAGATTAAATTCGTACTAATTTGGACAACCCCAACTAAAGTTTGAATGAAAATAGCAATTAGGATAGAATATAGGTTAAAACGCAGAAGTTCTGATTTGCTAAATACTTTTTGTAAATTTGTACTACTTAATTTTCTCTGTTTACTGATTTTTTTCTCAAAAATACATAAAATTAGTACATTTACTCGCAACAAAAAATTAAGGTTTATTCTAAATTGAATTTCTCAATTTCTTCAACTGTTATTAACAAATTGGTTGGTGAAGCTGATCTTTTTTTTTAATTTCGTTGTTTAAATGCATTGATTATACGAATTTCGTAGCCAAATTACGTAAAAGTAATAATTAATCATGAACGAGGACTAAACAAGAAAAATTGTAGGGTTTAAAATAAGAGTTTCAAAACTGTAATTTTGATTGTGAGCAGGGGATTCTGGAAGATATATCTGTAATTATGAATTTGAAAAGAGAATTTTTGAAAAGAATTATTATTATTGTTCTAATTTTTAACTGGGGATTTTTGAAATAAATGATGATTTTGAGTTATTTCGAGCTATTTTCGGAAGCAATTACATCGGATTAGACAATCTTCGAACAGGGAAAATGAAAAATTGAGCGTGAGATGACCAGGAAATGACCAGGAATTATAAATCATCCGTCGGGTAGATACTCTGATGAAAAATGTTTATTGAATTTATTGAAACCATCTTCAATGGATTATTTTTTATATATACAGTTTAATTGTAAAGTTTATTAAACTTCTCTAAAAAAACATCATTTGGATTTAATAATCAACTCTTACTAATAAAGTATTTTCTTTTTTGTTTCAGGTAATCTTCAGTTACTGTTTATGAAGTATTAGCAAACATTTTGGTAAGAAGTTTTACCTATTTAATTTGTAACAAAAGATTGTAATAGAGATATATGTAATTCGGAACTTAAAAAGGGAATTTTCAAAAAGAATTATTGCAGTTCTGACTTTCAACTGGAAATTTTTGAAGTGAATGATAATTTTGAGTTTGTAGAGGAAATTTTCCAAAATAATTATAATTCCGAGTTATACCTGGATTTAAAAAATAAGTAAAAAGAAGTACAATTCTGCCTGGGAACAATGAATTTTCAAGAAAAATAATAATAAGAAATACGGAATCAGTTTGCTAACAATTAATATCTTTCTTGGATTAAAGAAAAATCATTTCCTAGAAACTTCATCTCTCTGGATGAAAATGTAACTATTAGGTTGCAAATTCTTTTCTTCCTTTTCTTGAATATTAATCTTCTTTTGTTGGAAATTAATCTTCCTTCGTTGAAAATCCAACTATTTGATAAAAAGTCAATTATTTTATTGAGAATTAACTTTTTTGTAGAAAATTCATATTGTTGAGCTGAAAATTTATCTTTTCAAATATTTGATAAAATTTAATTTTGTATTAGATTCATAGGTGGACTACTTTAATAAAAATGTTGTTTTTCATTTCCGATCAATTTTTTTACTAAAAATTAAACTTTTGTTTTCCTTGCAAAAAATTGATCTGTTTTAGTTAAAAATTTAACAACTTAGTTAAAAATATTTTGTTGAAAGTTCGCTTTTTTTGGTGAAAAATTCATATCTTTGGTAGAACATCTAACAATTTTGTTGAAATTTTATCTTTTGTTGTCAAAAACTAAAGTATTTCACTCAAGATTAAACTATTTCATCTCTCATTGAAAATTTCTATTTTTCAGTTGAAAATCGATCTATTTCATTGTAAATGCAACATGTTTACGTGCAAATTCAGGAACTTAAGGTGTTGCAAATTGAATTTAATTTAATATGCACTATAATTTGGTTTCAAAGAATTTATTCTCCTATTTTCATCAAAAATATCCTAATTCCCCTTTTTTGGAGCATTTCATCTTGTGAAGACCGTTATTAATACAGTTGAAAAAAATGTTTTTTTTTTGCTTCTTTTTCTGTAAGTGGGAAGGGGACAAGGTGGTTCACACACAAAAAGTCTGTAATTCAAAACTTAAAACATTTTAGGTACTGTTTTATTCGAAAACTTATTTTTAAACGAAGTAGAAATCAAATTATCACATTAAGGCAGGGGTCATTTTTTTTCGAGGGGAAATTGAAAGAAAATGTATGACCCCTCGGAAAAAAAATCCCAGCTAGAAGGGCTCGATTCTGAAATTTGAACCTGGAGGACCCTTTTTTTAAGGGTTCCAAGCGGCTCGAATCAGGTAAAGGATTTTTACATTTCTGGGTGAAAGCTGAGTAGATCCGACCTATTGGCCTGAGATCGCCAGTAGACCCTTAGGAAAATATATGACAGGAAAAAAATGACAGGGCTGTCATTTTTTTCCTGTCATTTTTTCCCTGGAGTTTTTTCGCGACCACAGGAAAATGACAGGCAAAACGACAGCCGAAAATTACTGGACCTAATTGGCCATAATTTATAATAATAATATCGTCTGAACATTATAAAGTATCGACGACTTGCAGATTTATTAGTGAAGTATTTGAACTTTCCTGTAAACCTTAAAAAATCATTAGCAAAAGAAAACTGTTATGGGAATTTTCATGATGAAACACCTTTTTGTAGCCTGTGTCTAATTCCGAATTCTCTTCCAACACATCAATTGTGGAATGTGTTCGATGTGCCATTTTAAAGCCTTTTTATCCTTACAAAGCGCTAAACTTAAGTACCACGGGCAACAATTTCGGACTATTTTCCACAAATTCGGACAATTCCATGATCCAAACAAAAATGGTCTCGCCACGCGCATCTAAAGAAAGTGAACCAATCAAAGGGTCTGTAGGTTGCGCTTGGCGAGACCATTCTTTGTTGGATCATGGAATTGGGAGCACGGAGTGAACTTGTTAAGGATAAGAAAGCTTCAAAATGGCAAATCGAACACATTCACATTCCACAATTGATATGTTGGAAGAGAATTCGGAATTGGACACAGATTACAAAAAGGTGCTTCATCATGATAATTCCCATGATAGTTTTCTTTTGCTGATGATTTTTAAGCTTACAGGAAAGTTTGAATAGTTCACTGATAAATCTGCAAGTCGTCGATACTTTATAATGTTCAGACGATATTATTATAAATTATGGCTAATTAGGACCAGTAATTTTCGGCTGTCGTTTTGCCTGTCATTTTCCCTGTCGTTTTCCTGTGGTCGCGAAAAAACTACAGAGAAAAAATGAAAGAAAAAAAAATGACAGGACTGTCATTTTTTTCCTATCATATATTTTCGTAAGGCGATACAGGATCTGCCTTTGGAGACCCCTGCTGCTTTAAGGCATTTAATACTTTTACAAAAAAAGAAAGTTCTTTCGAGCTATTCGTTCTATCGGACTATTAAAAGAATAGCCTAAAGAAGCAACCTCCAAGAAAAACACTTGTCTACCTAAGTACACAACTGGAGCATACGAGCCCCTTAATTATTGGTAATCACTAATATTTTAAAATACTTTGCAATTGGGCGATTGTTGCCTAAAAGACAATCCCTGATTTCTGCCGGGGCCATATCCTCGACAGCGCTGCTGTTCATGTTTATTTTCACCCGTATTTTAGCGTTATATCTTAATCTATATATTCCACGAAGAAATCTAGTATATTCTTGGTCCAATATTGCAAAGACATCACCATTGGACGTTGATAACACAGTTTGTTCTTCGGTTGGCATGGAATCAAGGGCATGCCTTCCTCCTTTCAAATAAATGGGTTTATCGCGAGGAAAAGAGTATCGTCGAATTTCGAATCGCTGGTTTGGATTCGTGTTGGGAATAAGCCGAAGAGATCTGATTTGTTCCGGTGCAAATCTATTTCCGCCGAAACAAAAGTCCCTGTTAGCAGGAGACCTGGACCTGGCACGAACAGAAGGCTCGACAGTAGGAGAAGACCTGACTAGGGAAGCCGTAGAATTATGTCTGGCAGGAGGAAGGGACCTTTCCGGAGATTGATGTCTTGCAAAAGAAGAAGAAGAAGGTCCAGAATGAGGCACATAAGGAATAGGGGCGCCGTTCGGTAAACAGTCGAACTGTGAACTGAACTCTGCAACAAGAAACAGAGGAATACATTTTGCTTGTGAATTCACTTCCAGCATATTTTACCAAATTTTAATTTTCACTTCTGGAATATTCTTCTCTGCTGGGGAGAGAAGTACCTGACCGCATTTTTTTAACAGGAATCACAGGATTATATGCACCGAGCAAAAAGGGATTGTCAGATTCCTCCCCGGGTCAAATCTCAGTCGAAAGCTGTTGGTAGAAAACGATCAGATTTATCTATGTTCACAGTTGTATATTTATAATTTGACCAAAATTTTCCAGATTGCAAAACATAAGATTTGATACAAGTCTTGCTGTGATCAGTTTGAATAGTGTTTTGATGAAAATGGGTTGATCGAAAAGGAAACGATTTCTCAACGGATAAGATTTTTGAAAATTTCTATGAGAAATATCCGACATTCTGAAATAGGATTTCCAAGTTAAATTTGTTACGAATTCCGGCATCGCGCGGACAAAGAAATTACTTTAAAGCTAATGTACCATATGGGCACGTAGCCACGTATACATAGACATTTGATCATTTTAAGTCAGACTTGCGCAGTTTTGATGATACGATCTGTGTATCCTCAACACCTTCTGGATACCCCGGAATAAATTCAAATCAAATTCATACTTACTTTGAAGAAACTGAAATAATGTTTCAATGAAAATAAAAATTGGGATATAATTCAGATTGAGTCTGAATTGCACATGCCTTAAGAAAATGTACTTGATGCCATAGAGGTATTATATTATTATATTTACCAATAAAATTGAAGATAACCGCCAATGGTAAAACGAGACTAGAAACAGTCTTCATATTTCCTAATTAGATGGAAAATTTATCAATGTAGCAATGCAAAATTTAAATAACAATATGAATAACAATCTTCAAGTGCCTCATCAGATTATAAAATACATATATATACTGTAGTCGTTATCACTTAGGTTATAGACATCAAGCTGGTTCTACTCAGTTATTTACATTTCATTAGAGTCCGATAAAAAAAATTTACGAAATAAATTTGTTAAAACTGATATCACAATTTATAAAATCTTTTACGTTCAATCCGAATCCGTCCTTAACATGAAAAATTTATATATAGGGTGTACTTTAACGGCCTATTCGCAGCTTTGTAGAATGAATATAAATTCTATAAGCTATGTTCAAAGAATTGAAAGAATTATATTCATGCTTCCGCATTTTTGATTGGTTTGGAAATTACACAGAAAAAAGAAGTTGCCTTGAAACAAAAGTATTGTCGCGCTGTGCCGCGAATCGAAAAGAAGCTGGAAAATTACAAAAAAAGAAAACAAATAAATTGATAAAGTTGGTATCTTCTGCTACTTCGATCTTTGAATTACGTAAAAGTAATGATTAAGCATGAGCGAGAAGTCAACGAGAACAATCGTCATTGTTATAAATAATTTTTATCAATAATATCATATCGCACTTTTGTACTGTACAGTTAAACTGGTAGAATATTATTTATCTGAAATTCTAATTTTTTTAATTAAAAAAAGAAACATGTATAATTCTGAATTTGAAAAGAGAATCTTTAAAAAGAATAATTATTTTTTTGACATTTAACAGGGAATTTTCGAAATAGTGATTTTCAGTTGGTTCAGGCAATTTTCGGAAGCAATTATAAAAACCCAAAAAGCCCGTTTTTCATCAAACAAATTATTTTTGCTTTAATTTACTATAATGCAGACAACTCTTCATATCTTTTGAGGAAATTTGAAATATCTCTCATGATGTTATGCGAGTAATAGTGTCAGAAACTAATCATCATTTTCGTTTTAACAAAGGTTATACATTTTTACCTAAAACAGTGCATAAATCATACATTATTATCCTCAAGCTCACAATGTCTCGAGCGAATTTTGATAATAAAAAAACTTCCAGCATGATAGTTAATCAGAAGTGTGTATCTATTTTATTGCAAATGCAATATTTTTAGTTAAAATTTTAGAAATTGTTAAACAAGAAAGTTCATTCGAGCTATGAAAAGAACAACCTGGAGAAGCAACTACCTCTGAGAAAAACTCTTATCAAAGGTACGGTACGTCCCTGGAAAACGCCGATTCTGATTCATAAGCAGTTTTGTAACTTTTTTATTTTGTAATAGAGAAGAAACAGGAAGTACTTTAGAGCTACTGTTTAGCTTTATTGAATATTGAAAAGAACAGATAAAAATAAGTCACAGAAAATACCACACATGTATTTTGACCCACTTCTTGTTGAAACTGGAGGATACAAACCTTTTAATTATCATCAATTTGTACAGTTTTGAAGTTCTTATGGATTAGGCGAGACTTGGATAAGGGAGTTTCCTTGATTTCTTCTGAGGACATAACTTCAACAGCGCTACTGGCCATGTTTATTTTCACCCGTTTTTCGAACTGACGTCCACGGTAATATTTCGTTGTATATATTCCATGAAGATATTTATTACCCGGCTCGACTATTGCAAAAACATCGCCATTAGATGTTGATAATACAGTTTCTTCTTCCGTTGGCATGGACTTGACGACTTGACGCTCTCCTTTCAAATGAATTGGTTTATCCCGCGGAAAAGTGTATCGTCGAATTTCGAATCTCCGGTTCGGATTCGTGTTGGGAATAAGCCGAACAAAACTAAGCTCTTCAAGGTCAAATCCTTGTATGCCGAAAGCATATAACCTGTTACGAGGAGACCTGGATCTGACACGAAGAGAAGGTTCGGTAGTAGGAGAAGACCTGACTGGGGAACCCGGAGAATGTGGTCTGGCAAGAGTAAGGGAGCTTTCAGGAGATTGATATATGTCAGAAGAAGAAGAAGAAGGTCCAGAACGAGGCACATAAGGAATAGGGGCACCGTTTGGTAAACAGTCGAAAGGTGAACTCAGCCCTGCAACAAGAAACAGAGGAAGACATTTTTTTGGTGTTTTTTCTCGCGGCATATTTTTCCCCATTTTTAATTTTCGCTCCTGGCAGAAAGAGATTGCACATTGCTCCGCTGTTCACATCCCAAACAATTTTCTAGGTGGAAAATTCTGAGGTTGCTAAGTACTTAGGAAACAACGACATATATGACCTGGAAAACTACGTGAAAAGTTTAGATAGTTTATAGTAAATGGTTTGTTTATTATTGAAAAAGGTTCCAAAATTTCACAATTACGGTAAAATAATCATTTAGTTTTCTGCATAATTGGCATAATTGGCTCATCATTCCCAAAATTCTGCTGTGTATGATTTGATACAAATTTGGAGCGGATAAAAGTAAAAATGTGTCTTACGTAAGATCTTGAGAAGTTAAAACGAGAAAAAACTTTCTGGATCGAAAAAAATTGTTCTCGTGGATATACATGAAATTCGGTTGAATCAAACAAATTTTGCTTGATTCAACAAAAATTTTGTTGATTCAAACAAATCGGTTTCTCAGTGTTCCATATGTGCAAGTGCACATTTGTTCCAAATTTTGCCTCAATAGGGACATTTATCGACCTCAAGTTTTTTTTAAACTCTATTCTTTATTCCCCCTGAATAAATTCAAATCAAATTCGTACTCATTTCGGGCGAATTCAATTAAAGTTTGAATAGAAACATAGCAATAGGGATAGAATGTAGATTGAATAGCACAGATTCTGATTAGCATATATATGGCTTTAAAAATGTGTTCAAAATTATATAGATATTATATCATTATATTCACCAATAGAATTCAGGATAAGCACCAAGAATAAAAGGAGAGTAGAAACAATCCTCATCTTTTCTAATTTTGAGAAAACGTGATTAATTTTTCAACGAAGAATTGGGTTAATGATGTAACTGCTGATGTTTCCAGCACTTTATCAGATTATATAGTACATATATCGTGCAGTCGTTATCTCAGATATTATATTTGTTTAGAATGTGCTTCTCAGATATTTACATTTCATCAGAGTCCGTTTGAACAAAAAAATGTACCTACTAGATTCTTTATAACTGATATCAAAATTTACATAATCTTTCACTTTTGAGCGACTCGGAAAAAATTTGTCAGCAAAAAAATTCACGAGCTTGTAGCTAGGTCTCGAATACGTCATGAAAAATGAAATTTTGTATCTTATTTTTATGATTAATGTTTTAGGAATCGAGCCCTAGAAAGACTGCTGACTCACAAGTGTGTAAACAGAAACCAAAAGTGCGTAAAGACGCACAGCCGTCGAGGCCAAACAATTTAAGTTTTATAAAACTTTTAGCCACTCATCAGCAAACTCTAAGCACACAGAAATATTGAGGTCGATGAAAAAGATGTCACTAATGGGATCATACACAATATTATGTATTTCATTTTGACATGATTTTACAAATTATAATGATTTTCTTAACAAAATTTATCCACAAATACTGTTTTAAAATTCCTTGAGATTGGGCGGTTGCTGGCTAAGGGACTTTCTTTGATTTCTTCTGAGGTCATTACTTTAATCACGCTGCTGTTCATGTTTATTTTCACCCGCTTTGTTTGGTGTCTGAATGCATATATTCCACGAAGTCGTGTATTACCCGCCGCCAGTATTGCAAAAACATCACCATTCGACGTTGATAACACAGTTTGTTCTTCGGTCGGTATGGGCTTGACACCTAGAGTTTCTGCTCTCAAATGAAGTGCTTTATCGCGAGGAAAAGTGTATCGTCGAATTTCGAATCGCCGGTTCGGATTTGTGTGGGGAATAAGCCGAACAAATCTGAGTTTTTCAAGTTCTAATCCAATTATGCCGAAAGCATACTCCCTGACAGGAGGAGTCCTAGACCTGGCACGAAGAGAAGGCTCGGCAGTAGAAGACCTGACTAGGGAACCCGGAGAATGATGCATGGCAGAAGGAAGGGACCTTTCAGGAGATTGATGTCTGCCAGGAGAAGAAAAAAAAGAAGAAAGTCCGGAACCAGGCACACCAGGAATAGGGGCGCCGTTAGGTAAACAGTCGAAAGGTAAACTCACTTCTGCAACAAAAAACGGAGAAATACATTTTTTTGCGTATCCTCTTGCGACATATTTGGCCGGATTTTCATTTTCGCTTCTGGCAAAAAGAGATTGAAACATTGCTCCCAGAGTTACATCCCAAACAGTTTTCCAGGAGGAGAATTCCGACGTCGTTAAGTACGTAGGAAAGAACGTCAGATATTACGTGGAAAACAACGTCATAAATTGAGATAGAGACCCCCAAGCAATTTTACCCTCGACCTGGTGTCTTATCCTTAGGAGGGAATTGGCCTCTTTTGAGGGTAAATACAGTTTGAGGTGGTTTCCGAACTACCAAAGTTCTGGTGGAAGTACATAGACAAATTTTCATTGGTATCGACACAGGGATTGATCCCAAGGCCTCCTGCTCGGAAGTCTGACGTTCTATAGATGGAGTTGGATAAAAACTTCCAACATTCGGAAATGTAGGATTTGACACAAGTCGTGTGCCATTAGGATTGAAAATAATTGAATTCACTACGTAATCTTTGGAATTCTTTAGAATCTCGCCAATAAGGGAATAAGGTTGACAATATAATACGCCAGAAGACAACATTAAAATCGGGGATATTTTGTTTAAAGGTAAAACTCGAACTTAATTCATTACTTTAAAGGAAAATTTTACTATTTCGTTTTTGGTTTTTGTTGATTCGACAACAATTTCGATAAAACTCAAATAAAGTTCGACTAAAAATAGGAATTCGGATAGAATGTAGATTGTATCGCCCAAACCATGATTGGGATATGGTTTAAATAAATGTACTCAAAATTATATAGATATTATATTATTATATTCACCAATAGAATTCAGGATAAGCGCCAAGAATAAAACGCGAGTAGAAACAATCATCTCTTCTAATTTAAGGCAAAAATAATTAATGTTTTAATGAAGAATTGGGTTAACAATTTAACTGATGACGGTTCGAGAGCTTTATCAGAAGCTATGGTACATATATCGTTCAGTCGTTATCTCATAGATTTCATTTCAATAAAATGTACCTGATAAATTCTTTGAAACAGATATCGTAACTTTTAAATTCTTTTATGATCAAGCGAAATCCGTCATTTACGTTGAAATTTATTGGATTCCATTTTTTTAAAGACACACATTTTGGATTCTCCCGTTATAAATTGAGATTAAATTCGTACTTATTTCGGACAAACTCAAATAAAGTGGATTTAATCGCACAAATTCTTATTTGCGTATGGCTTGAAAAAATGTACTTGAAATTATAGAGGTATATGATGATATTCACCAATAGCATTGAGGATAACTGCCAGGGAAAAGACGAGAGCAGAAACGATCGTCATATTTTCTAATCAGAGGCAAAAAATTATTAAAACAGAAATGAAGAATTCGAATAATAATGCAACTGATGAATATTCTAGCGTTTTATCAGATTATATAATCCAATAGCAAATATCGTTATCCCTCAGATTATAGGCGCTAAGCTCGTTCTTCTGAAATATTTACATTTCGTTAGAGTCTGTTGTGAGGAAAAAATGTACTTGCCCATTTGATGCTTTGAGAAGACTGAGAAGTCTAACTATTATGCCAAGAATTTGTATTTTTGTATTTTCAAAAAGGCGAAATAAAACAATCGTAATTTTCAATTGAAGATTTATTTCGAGAAATTTTTTCCGTAGAAAACATATTCGTGCTTTTCTGAACAACTCTTTCGCTGACAGCTTTTGTCACTCAAAATTCTTTTGGCTCGCCACGAGCTTGAAGATATTAATGCATGTTTATGCAATGACTCAGGCAAAATGCATGACTTTTGCTTAAACAAAAATTTTATATTTGAAAAACAAAAAGATTTGTTCTCCTACAAATTGGTGTTTCGGGTTTACTTCGAAAACGACGAAAATAAAAGTGTCCAAGGGCCAACGCCGTTCAGCGAGAAAAATGTATAAAATGTTATACAATGTGGTTTACAAATACTGTTTTAAAGTTCCTTGAGATTGGGCGATGCCTGCCCAAGGGACATTCCTTGGTTTCTTCTGGGGTCATGAATTGAACCACGCTGCTGTGCATGTTTATTTTCATCCGTTTTTCACTCCCATGTATACTGAGATGTCTTCTCATATATATTCCACGAAGTCGTGTATTACCCACCACCACTATTGCAAAGACGTCACCACTGGACGTTGATAATACAGTTTGTTCTTCGTTTGGCATGGGCCCATAGACTTGATTTTCTCCTTTCACTTGAATTGGTTTATCGCGAGGAAATGTGTATCTTCGAATTTCAAATACCCGGTTTGGATTCGTGTTGGAAATAAGCCGAGCAAACCTAAGTTGTTCAGGTTCAAATCCAATTATGCCGAAAACAAAGTCCGTGGAAGGAGGAGACCTGGACCTGACGCGAAGAGACAGCTCAGTAGAGGGCGAAGACCTGACTGAAGAACCCGGAGAATAAGGTCTGGCTGGAAGAAGAGACCTTTCAGGAGATTGATGTATGCCAGAAGGAGCAGAGGGTCCGGAACGAGGAATAGGGGCGCCGTTAGGTGAATAGTCAAACTGTGAACTAAACTCTGCAACAAAAGACAGTTGAATAACTTTTCTTTGTGTGATTCTCTTCTAGCATATTTTGCCGAATTTCAATTTTCTCTTCTGGCAAAAAGGAATTTTCACATTCTTCTCCGGATCAAATCCAAAATACTTTTCGAGTCCTATGACAAATAGAACTTTGATTTCGGAGACAATAGGACACGCATCCGGCACCACACACGAGATTAAACAGATCCTACGATTCCGTAAATAACTTCGTGAAAAGTGAATTATTTGAAACAAGTATTCAGAAGTGAAAAACGCAAAAGTGCAAACCACGCGCTGGAACTGTTTAATATTGTATGCAAAATCTAATATTTGAATTTGTATATATTACAACTGAAGCAATGAACCAATTATGCAACAAAATTTTCTAAAGATAATTACATTTTAGAATTTCATAATTATTTTTGCAAGTTTCTAAGAACTCTTTGCAAAATTGAATATCCTTTTCTAATAAAAAGCAACTACTTAAACCAAATTTTTGTTTCAAATAAATTTTGGGACAACCATATGTGTGTTCCATATGTTCACGAGCACACATGGTGCGACCTTCCCATCAATAGGGATTTCCCTATAATAAATTCAGATTAAATTCGTACTCATTCTGGACAAACTCAAATAAAGTTTGAATAGAAATAGGAATTGGAATCGAATGTAGATTGGATCGCACAGATTATAATTTGCATATGGCTTGAAAAAAACTTACTTAAAATTATAGAGGCATTATATTATTATATTCACCAATAGAATTGAGGACAACCAAGGAAAATTCGAGAATAGAAATAATCCTCATTTTTTTCTAATTAGAAGAAAAAGTAATTAATTTATTTATAAAGAATTGGGTAAGCAATGTAACTGATGAATATTCTAGTACTTCGACAGACTATATAGAACAAATATATATCATCTGGTCGTTATCTTTCAGTTGTAGGCTTTCAACTTCTTCTTCTTCTTCTCAAATATTTGAATTTCATTACAGCCTGTTCTAAGGAAAAAATATAAGCACTGAATTCGTTAAAAATTAATATCATAATTTAAATCATTTTTTACGCGTGAGCGAAAAACTCATATATTAAAAAAATTATTAGGAATAAGAAATTGTTTTGAAATAATGTATCATTGCAGTGTTATAAAAGTTAAAAATGTACAAAAAATTATAATTTATTCTATTTTTACTACCCACTTTTCTCTGTTTAATGATATTTGAGAAAAAAGTGAATTAGTCAATATAATCATTATGTAATACATTTTTTATTATAGATTAAATACCTCAACTATCACTGTTATTAACAAATGCACTTATATCGCCTTTCTGAACGTAGAAATTTCTCATTTTCAACAGGATCATTTTATTTCATCTCGTGAATAATAGCTTTACATAAGATATTACCATTCAGTGACAATTGTTATTGTTTTAAACAAATTCCTTATTCTGCATATTTAAAGATAGAAAATTTTTCTTATCAGGAGTCACTTTCCTTTTTCCCCTGAAGAATAATACTAGCATAGAAAATATCGCCATTTAACAACAAGTATGATTGTTATCATCAACATTTATTATAAGATGAGCAAAATCACTTATATCGTATTTTTAACAAGAAAATGTTTCTTTCTGCCAAATCGTTTCTGCCGTTTTTGGGTTGAAAATTCAGCAGATTCCTGAATTAGAGAAGGAAATTTTCAAAAAAAAAATGATTCTTGTCCTGTCTTCGAACAGGAAATTTTTCAAACGAATGATTATTTTGAGTAGATTCAGGAAATTTTCAGAAGCAATTGTATGTGTTTCTGAATTGGATGAGGGAATTTTTGAAAAAATATTACAATTTAGATCTGTAAAAACAAGGTATTTTCCAAAAGAATTAAAACTCTGAGTTGCGACATAGAAATTTCAAAAATAAGTATAATTTCCAGACCGGGAGAATGCACAATTGAGTTTGGGAAAACCGGAAAATGACCAAGAATGCAAAATCATTCATCAGATAGACACTGTGATGAAAATTGTTTACCGAGTTTATTGAAAGAATTTTTACTGAATTAATTTCTAAATATACAGTTCAGTTGGTGAAGTTTACTAAATTTCTTGAACGAAAAAATGATTTGAATTGAATATCCTAAGACTTACTAATGAAGTATTTTCTTTTCTGTTTCAGGTAAGCTACAGTTACTTTTTATGAAATATTAACAAACTTAAGGTAAGAAATTTTACGCATCAAATTTGGAACATCGATTACAATCATTAATTTTGTTAATTAAATTCCGATCATTAAATAATACTTGGTCTCGAGCGACGCGACGTTGCATTTCCACGTGAACGCGTCTAGTTGGTACTTACGTGAGAAAAACGAAATACGCGGCCGAAATGAAACCTTCATAATTTCTAGCTGATGATTTATTTGAAATAATTTGTATTATCGAAAATATATTTGTACCTTTCTGAACAAGTTTCCTGATGACAGTTTTTTTTTGCTCAAAATACGCTCGCCTCCCCATGAATAGCAGAATAGCATAAATAAGGTTTCCTTCAAATTTCATAAATAATTCCGAAAATTGGCTGAGTTACGTAGAGTTGAATTCAAGAAAGACAGAAAGATTAGTTTTCTAAAAAATAGATTTTTCGGGTCTACTTCGTAAAACAAAATTCACAATTTCGTTGAATAGTATCTGGAGTCCAACCTCATCAATTACAAGTTACTTGTAACATTTTGATCCCAATTCAGATAACAAACAATATTATATTTTAGTTTTAATTTTCTTTACAAATTAAAATTATTTTTCCGGGCGAAAGTGGTCTACAACTACTGTTTTGAAATTCCTTGAGATTGGGCGATTACTGCCTAAGGGAGATTCCTTGGTTTCTGCTTGACTCATCTCTTCAACCGCGCTGCTGTCCATGTTTATTTTCACCCGTTTTTCAGTCTGATGTCCATTCATATACTTTAATGTATATATTCCACGAAGTCGTCTATTACCGGCCTCCAATATTGCAAAGACGTCACCACCAGACGTCGACAATACAGTTTGTTCTTCTGTTGGCATGGGACCAAGGACTTGATGTTCTCCTCTCACATGAATTGGTTTATCGCGAGGAAATATGTATCTTCGAATTTCAAATACCCTGTTTGGATTGTTGTTGGGAATAAGCCGAACAAATTTAAGTTGTTCAAGTTTGAATTCTGTCATGCCAAAAGTAAAGTCCTTCATAAGAGGAGACCTGGACCTGACTCGTAGAGGCGGCTCGGGATTAGGAGAAGACCTGACCGGAAAATGAGGTATGGCAGGAGGAGACCTGACCTGAGATTCCGGAGAATAAGGTCTAGCAGGAGGAGAAGACCTTACTGGAGAACCCTTGAAATTTCTGGCAGGAAGACGAGACCTTTCGGGGGATTGGTGTCTGTCAAGAGAATAAGAGGATCCGCAACGAGGAACGCCAGGGATGGGGGCCCCATTTGGTAAACACTCGAACTGTGAACTAAACTCTGCAACAAGAAACAGAGGAATAAATTTTCCTTGTGCATTCTCTTTCGGCATATTTTGCTGGATTTTAATTTTCTCTTCTGGCAAAAAGCCATTGTCACATTCTTCCCCGGTTCAAATCCCAAACTCATTTCCAGACGGAAAAGTACCAAGATAGGAAACCAAAATAACGCACGAAAAATTGAAAAAACTTTATTTTGCTCCTTCTCGCGGAATAAATTGAGACTAAATTCGTACTTATATCAAACTAAAATAAAGTTTGAAAGAAAATAGAAATCAGGATAGAATGTAGAATAAACGCACAAATTCCAATTTACGTATGGTTTGAAAAAATGTACTTAAAATTATGAAGGTATTATATTATAATATTCACCAATAAAATTGAAGATAACCGCCAAGAAAAAGAAGAGAGCAGAAACAATCCTCATCTTTTCTAATTAGTGGAAAAAATTATTAATGTATTCATCAAAAATTGTGTTAACACTGTAACTCATAAATATTCAAGTGCTTCATCAAGTTATACAGTGCATATATCGTATAGTCGTTATCTCTCAACATATAGGCGTTAAGCTTCTCCCTGTCAGATATTTACATTTCATGACACTCTCTTTGAAGGAACAAATGTACTTACTAAATTCTTTAAAAATTATATTAAAATTTATATAATATTTTACGTTTATGCGAAATCCGTCATATATGTAGAAAAGTTACATACAATAGTGTCTATTATAACGGCCCATTTGAAGCTTTGAGAAACTAATCTAAATTTGAAAAAAATAGGCATTTTTATTTTCTCAATACGAAAACTCTCAAGGTTGCTTAAGGAAATTTTTACAAAGAATTATGATACTGAGTTACACCTATTTCTACAAAACGAATATAGAAAAAATATGCTTCTGACTTGGAATAATGAATTTCAGAGAAAAAGGATGATTTTTAATCGAAACAGGAAACTCTCCGAAGCAATAGATAATTTGTATGCATTTTATGGAATCGTTTTATTTCAAAACTTATGATCTAAACATTTGATAAGAGCGCTTTTTTTTATTTTCAATTACGTATTGTTTTATTTTGAATTGGCTGATGATCCCGATCTGGAATATTAGATTTCAATGAAAATATATTAGTTATTGCATTATTCCCTCTTTGCCATGTCATACGACTGATAAATCAAATAATTAATCATCACCTTCATTTGAACAAAAGTTATAAATTTTTACCTGAGACATTGCATAAATCATGTATTCATATCTTCAAGCTCATAATGAGTTGAACGAAACGTGAGCATAAAAAAACTTTATGCGTGAAAGTTAATCAGAAAGGTATCAATATTTTTTTTTATATGCAAAGGATTATTTACAATAAATCATCATTAAGAAGTTATGACGGTTTTATTTTGCCCGCTCAGCCATGCTTCTTCGCACATCATTTGTGTCAACTCGACGCGTTCATGTGGGAATACAACTAACTCGAGACGACGTATTATTATTTGCTAGTCTGAACTGAAGGTGTGAAAATATTAAATAATTTGTGAAAGATGAATTCCAATTGATGTGTATTAAACAAAAAATTAAGACGCATTGGCAACTTGACAAACATCAAATAACATAATATTTCACAACATTAGCTTTTTCTACTTTTTTTTTCTGAACTAATATGCCCTATCACTAAAAAGACTATAAGAAATATAGTTTACAATCAACAATTTCTTTGATTAAATTCCGATTATTAAATAATACTTGGTCTCGAGCGACGTGCGAAAAACAAACCGCGCAGCCGAAATGAAGCCTTCCTAATTTCTAATTTACGATTCATTTGTAATAATTTCTTTCATAGAAAACATATTTGTACCTTTCATATTTCAACCACCAGCTTGAAGATAATAATGCATGATTTGTGTGTCAATCCAGCGTCTCAATTACTAGTTACTTGTAACATTTTGATCCTAATTCGGATCACAAACTATATTATATTTTAGCTTTACGTTCATTACAAATTAAAATGATCAATAGGATGAAAGTCGTCTACAAATACTGTTTTAAAATTCTTAGCGATTGGGCGACACCTGCCTAAGGGACATTCCTTGGTTTCTGCTTTAGTCAGTTCTTCAACTGCGCTGGTGTCCATGTTTATTTTTACCCGTCTTTCACTCTCATATCCGAAGCAATGTTTCATTTTATATATTCCACGAAGTCGTTTATGATCGGGATCCACTATTGCAAAGATGTCACCATTGGAAGTTGATAATACAGTTTGTTCTCCGGTTGGCATGGGTCCAGGGGCTTGAAGCTTTCCCTTCATATGGATTGGTTCATCGCGGGGAAACGTGTATCGTCGAATTTCGAATTGCTGGCTCGGATTCGTGTTGGGAATAAGCCGAACAAATCTAAGTTGTTCAGGTTTAAGTCCAATTATGCCGTTAGAAAAGTCCCTCGTACGAGGAGAAGTGGACCTGGCACATAGCGGAGGCTCACCAGTAGAAGAAGACCTGATTGAAAAATTAGGTCTGGCAGGAGAAGACCTGACTGGAGAACCCGGTGAATGAGGTATGGCAGGAGGAGAAAACCTTATTGGAGAACCCGGTGAGTGAGGTATGGCAGGAGGAGAAAACCTTATTGGAGAACCTGGTGAATGAGGTATGGCAGGAGGAGAGAACCTCACTGGAGAACCCTGAGAATTATGTCCGGCAGGAAGAAAAAACCTTTCAAGAGATTCATATGTGTCAGAAGAAGAAGTATGTCTGCAACGGGGAACACCAGGAATGGGGGCACCATTAGGCAAACATTCGAACTGCGAAGTAAACTCTGCAACAAAAAACAGATAAATAACTTTTTTTTGAGAATTCTCTCCCGGAATATTTTGCCGGATTTTAATTCTCCCTTCTAACAAAAAGGAATTTTCACATTCATCCCCGGGTCAAAACCGGAATAACTACGAAATAAGATTCCCTGTTGGAAATTGGGATAGTACACGACGTAGTATACGACATCGTTTCCGACGTACATTCCTACTTCTCGTGACTCAGTAAAACATTTGGTGTGAATAGTTTGTTTATTATTAAAGAAGGTCTACAAATTATACAAATAAGGTTCTTAGAAGCCTGGAAACATAAAAATCAAATTCATAAACATAGATTTTCTCAAAGTTCAGTTCATCAAATTCTTGAATCGTTTACAATAGAAAAATACACGCATTTTGCATTGCTTAAAAAAATGTACTTAAAATAATAGAGGTATTATATCATCATATTCACCAATAGAATTCAGGATAACCGCCAAGGATAAAACCAGAGTAGAAACAATTTTCATCTTTTCTAATTAAAGGAAAAAGTGAGTAATGTTTTGATGAAGAATTGGGGTAACAGTGTAACTGGCGACAATTCGAGCACTTTATCAGATTACCTAGTACATATATCGTATAGTCGTTATATTTACATTCCATTAGAGTCCGTTTGAACAAAAACATGTAGCACCTAAATTCGTTGAAACTGATATCACAATTTACATAATCTTTTACTTCTAAGCGAACTTCGTCATTTGCATGGAAAATTTACATAAAGTATTTATCATCACGGCCCGTATGAAGCTTTGTGAAACTAATACAAATTTTAAAAATTATGTTCAGGGAATTGGAAATATAAAGTTGATCTTTTGACATTTTTGATTAAATCTTTTATACATTTTTAAGAAGATAGAAGTTTTTTTAAACAAAAGTATCGTCGCACAGTTCGGCGAGACGAGATATTGGGTTTTGAAAAGTTCCAGTGATATTCCTATTTAACAAGAATTTTCATTGTTGTAAACAATTGTCATAAATAAATTCATTTATTTCTCATTTTTCAACATAGAATCCTCAATTACGGTTTTTGTAACATTTTGATTCTAAGTCAGATCACAAAAGAAATCATATTTATGTTTTATATTTATTACGAATTAAAATTATCTTCTGGACGAAAACCGTCTACAAATACTGTTTTAAAATTCCTTGAAATTGGACGATTCCTGCCTAAGGGACATTCTTTGATTTCTGCTTGGGTCATTTCTTCAACAGCGCTGCTATCTATGTTTATTTTCACTCGTTTTCCACTATCACGTCCAAAATGATCTCTTGTTGTATATATTCCACGAAGTCGTCTATTACCCGGCTCCACTATTGCAAAGACGTCACCATTAGACGTTGATAATACATTTTGTTCTTCGGTTGGCATAGAGCCAAGTACGTGACCTTCTCCTCTCACTTGTATTGGTTTATCGCGAGGAAAAGTGTATTGTCGTATTTCGAATTGCCGGTTCGGATTCGTTCTGGGAATGAGCCGAACAAATCTAAATTGCTCAAGTTCAAATCCACTTATTCCAAAAGAAAAGTATCTAGTAGGAGGAGACGTAGACCTGGCACGTAGAGGAGGCTCAGTAGTAGGAGAAGACCTGACAGGAAAATGAGGTCTGGCAGGAGAGGATCTGACTGGAGAACTCGGTGAGTGAGGTATGGCAGGAGGAGAAAATCTTACTGAAGAACCCGGTGAATG
>CAKNYM010048863.1:113698-127257 GCA_932195095.1 Andricus curvator
ATCTTTTATATTCCTGCATCAACTTTAAATTATCAGAATGCAAAAATTTTTACTATAAAAATCGATTTTAAATATATTATAAATGACGATAACTTCCTTACTCTTTAATAAAATGTATTAATATTATGGGTCAATGGATTTTTCTCGAACCAAGAAATTTTTTTTTATTCTCGCATCAACTTTAAATTATGAGAATGAAAATTTTTTTACTATAAAAATCGATTTTAAATATAATATAAATGTTGATAACTTCCTTTGCCTTTGAAAAAATTTATTAATATTTGGGTCAATTGTTTCGTCTCGAATCAAGGAATCTTTTAAATTCTTGCATCAACTTTAAATTATGAAAATGAAAAAAATGTTACTATAAAAGTCGATTTTAGATATATTATAAATGATGATAACTTCCTTACTCTTTGAACAAATTTATTAATATTATGGGTTAATCGATTCATCTTCAAACAAGGAATCTTTTATATTCCTGCATCAACTTTAAATCGTCAGAATGAAAAAATTTTTACTATAAAAATCGATTTTAAATATATTATAGATGAAGATAACTTCCTTACTCTTTAATAAAATGTATTAATATTTGGGTCAATTGATTCGTCTCGAAGCAAGGAATCTTTTATGTTGTTGCATCAACTTTGAATTATGTTAATGAAAAGGTTTTACTATAAAAAACCGATTTTTTAAATATTATTGAGTGCTCATAAAAATAGCAATAAATATTTTTTTAAATCATTTGGTCAGTCGATTTTTTATTTTCAAAATATTTTTTCAATTTTTTTTAAGTTCATAAATTAGACATTCTAGAATATAGTAAAATAGAATCACATGAGAAACTATTTTTTTCAATTAATTATAAATTTCTGGAACATTATTGCTTTCTATTAACATACTAGTTTTCAATATATATTTATTTATTTAAAAAAAAATCTACTAAGTGGAACTACTTTGTAACAATTTAACGAGTTTGTTAACATTTTTTAAATTATTTTTTCAACTGAAAATTTAACTATTTCATGTTTGATTGAACATTTATCTTCTGCAGTTGAAAATTCAACTATTTAGTTGAAAATTTATGTATTTTCTTAAATATTGATTTTTTGGTAGAAAATTAGTTTTTTTGTTTCAAAATTAGTTTTTTTTTTTATTCAAAATTAAACTCTCAACTGAAAATTTAACTATATCATGTTTGTTCGAACATTAATCTTCTCCAGTTAAAAATTCAACTATGTGTTTGAAAATTTCTGTATTTTGTTAAAAATTATCCTTGTTTAGTACAAAATTAGTCTTTTATTAAAAATTAATTGCTTTTTGGTTGAAAATTAGTGTTTTCATTCAAAATTAATTTTTTAAACTGAAAATTCAACTACGTTTTTGTTGATTTTTTTTTTTTTTTGATAGACATTTCATCTTTTTGGCAGAAAATCCATTTTTTGGTTGAAAATTCAACTATTTCGTTAAAAATTTATTTTATTTGCCTGAAAACTTATTTCTCTAACTGAAAATTAAAATATTTTATTTTTTGTAGAAAATTGATCTTTTCTATTTGAAAATTCATCTATTTTTTTGGAAAATTGTCTTTTTTGGTAGAAAATAAACCTTTTTGTTTGAAAATTCTATTAAAAATTAAAATATTTGGTTGAAAATTCGTTTATTTTTTTTTAAATTATTCTTTTTGATAGAAAATTAGTTTTTTTTATTGAAAATTAATTTTTTCAACTAAAAATGTAACTATTCAATTTTTTGTCGAAATTTTCTTTATAGACATTTAATCTTTTTAGTTGAAAATTCATCTTTTGGGTTGAAAATGTAACTATCTCGTTGGAAAATTATTTCATTTGTTTAAAAACTTATTTTTCTAACTTAAAATTAAACTGTTCTATTTTTTGTTGAAAATTTATCTTTTTTAGTTGAAAATTCATATATTTTGTTAAAAAATTGTCCTTTTTTGGTAGAAAATTTATCCTCTGGGTTGAAAATTGAACTATTCGGTTAAAAAAAAAAATTTTCATTAAATATGCATTGTTTTAGTTAA
Organism: Andricus curvator; assembly: GCA_932195095.1. Classification (NCBI taxonomy): domain Eukaryota; kingdom Metazoa; phylum Arthropoda; class Insecta; order Hymenoptera; family Cynipidae; genus Andricus; species Andricus curvator. The sequence continues at coordinate 115,743 of CAKNYM010048863.1, forward strand.
AAGTTCATTTCTTTGGTTAAAAATTTAACAAATTTTGTTGAAAATTCGTTTTTTTGGTTGAAAATTAATTTTTTGTTAAAAATGTAGCTATTTAATTTTTGCTAGAAAATTGATCTTTTGCAGTTGAAAATTCCCTTATTTTGTTCAAAACTCGTATTTTTTTATTCGAAAATTCAATTATTTCGGTATAAAAAATGCATATTTTTGGGTTATAAATTCAAATTATTTTTAAAAAATTCGTCTTTATGACTGAGAAACTCAACATTTTGGATGAGATTTTTTTCTTAATTGAGTGAAAAATCTTTCTTGGTTGAAAATTCAACTGTTCAGTTGAAAATTCGTATTTTTTGGTTTCATTTCACAGCTTTTTATTGAAAATAAAAAAATGGTATCATAAAATATTATATTAAAATTTTTTTTAAGTTGAATATTTTGAAAATAAAAATCAAATTTTTCAAAAGGAGCTCGATGGATTCTTTTATTTTTGGACTAGAAATTAAATTTTTAGAATTATTTTTATTTTTAAATACCTTGAACATAAAAATCGACTTTTCTCAAAAAGGGGCCCAATGGATTTTTTTATCGTCTTAAACTGTCTGTGGGATTACATTCATACAATATGTTTTTACAATATTTTTTACAATATATTTTCTACAATATTTTTTTTTTTTCATACAATATTCTTTTAGTCTCAAACACGCAAATTATAAAAGATGGAAATTTAATTTTCTGGAAAAAGGAATTTTAATCTGTTCTTTACTTCATTTTGATTTATTTAACCTGAAATTGTCATAATTGCACAATATCTTTATGATGAGATCATTTTTAGTATTTGATATCAAATAAAAAAAATAATCCAAGATTGGGTGCTATTGCGCGATAGATAAGAGCCATGGAATGGGAAAAAAAAATTTAAACAGCCGAAAATGATAAACATATTGAAATAATTGTTTAAAAAAGTGACTTGACTTTTTCAATTCGTCTCTTAATTAAACGCAATAAAAAATACTGAGAGTCAGCCGTCCTTTAGAGTTGATCAGACCTTTACAAAATTTCCATACCGATAATTTTTTCACCTGAGAAAATGAAGATTTTTGATAGTACTTTATTTTTGACTTTTTTGGTTTTTCTTAATTTCATACGTAAGTACAATGTTAATTCTTTTATGTCTAATATTGTGAAAATTTATTATAGTTCCGAAAATATCAAAAATATTTCAAAATTATGTTTTCATACTGTCTAAATCAACAAAAAATTTAATTTAATCTGTATTTAGAAACAGAAAGTTAATCAGTAAAATGTCAATAAAACATTTACTGAAATTTTGCCAAAATTAGGTAATTTCGCATTTAATCATGGACAAACTAAAATTGTTGCCAAAATATCTTTCAATAATTTTATCAATATTTAGTATTTTCTTCCGTATTGTAAATTTTTCTTTAATTTCTGCAGGTTTCAAGAAAAATTGAAAAAAGAAAATTATCATTTTCCATTATTTCTTGATAGATTAGAGACTTTTTATTCATGGAAAAAATTCATTTAATAAAATAAAATACAAAATTTAACATGAAGAAAATATTCGTTTTCTGTCATCTTTCGAAATAAATATTTGCACTCTTTTCTATTTTCTTTCTTTTATTTTTTTCCTTTCTTTTTTTCTCTTTTCCCCTTCCTCTTTCTTTTCTTTCTTTTAATTTACTTTCTTTTTTTCTCTTTTCGCCTTCCTCTTTCTTTTCTTTCTTTTCTTTCTTTTCTTTTTTTCTCTTTTCTCCTTTCTCTTTCTTTTCTTTCTTTTAATTTCTTTTCTTTTTTTTTTCTCTTTCTTTCTTTAAAACCAATTTTGTTTTTATTTTGAAATTTTCACATTCTTACAGAATCCAGTTCACAAAAAAAAATTCCAGACGACGGAAATGGTTCTAATCATCCAAAATATTACAATAGTCATCACCTTGATTCTCTCAACTATAATGGTATTAATCGTCCATTAATGACAAATCACGGTGCAGGTCGAATTTCTTATGATAGCCTCTTACCTTCCGATTTTGAAGATAAGCCACTGGGAAAAGAATTAGTTAAGGATAAAAAAAATGTAAAAGAATAAATTTCTTTAAATTCGATTCCTTGAATAAATTTTCATTCATTAAAAAAAAATGTTGAATTTATTTTTACATAATACTTTTAATTGAAAAAGTACCTTATAGGTGAATGTCGTCACTTCATAATAAAAAATATTTAATAATATTTCTTTTATTATGTTCTTCATTATATATCTTACTCTCATAGTATTTTTGATTTATTATTTTTTAATATTTAATATTTAATTAATTTTTTTTAATCAAAAATAAAATATTCGAATAACTATTTATTTATAAACATTTTTCTGTATCTGTATAAATATAATTTTTCTATCGTACACGAGAAAATTCAAAAATATTTTTTAAGATTTTCAGAAAGAATTCTAGAAGTTTGGAAGAAATATACAAATATTTGATTAATTTTTGTAAATCTTTTCAAGTTTTAAATATTTCCCATCTCTTGAAAACTTCCAAAATTCTTGAATATATTTCAAACTGACTTGCATTTTTCCTCAAATTTGGAAAAATCTTTCAAAATAAAAGATAACATTAAAATCTTCCAGATATTTTTTTTTAATTTTTAGGGGATGCCTGGAAAATCTCGAAAAATAAAATTCCCAACACTGGGAACTGGAAAACTCACAGAAAAAGAAAATATTCGAAATACAAAATTTCCGACATTTTAAAATTTCCGAATTGGAAAATTCTCGAATATAAACAATTAAAAAATTGTTAACTAATAACATAATAAATTAAATACTTTTATTTGATTATTACAAACTGTCAGAAATTTAATTATTTATGTATTTTATAATTTGGGAATTTTATATTTGCGGCAATTTTATAATTTTGGGACTTTTCTAATTCGAATATTTTCTTTTTCTGAAATTTTACAGTCTCGAGAATTTTATTTTTCAGAATTTTTCAATCGACCCATTTGTTAAAATTTTTGAAATGGTTTTTAATCTTTTAGAATTTTCTCATAAAATAAATTAAAAAAAAAAATTATGACAAATTTTCCGTCCATTCTCTGGAAATCTTTCAAAATTCTTCGGAAGCTTCTATTTTTTTCAAACTCTTGGAAAATTTACATTTTGTTTAAAAAAATTTCAGATCTTCAAAATTTAAATTATATTTGAATCTTTTCAGAACTTCTAAAACTTCTGAGTATCTTTTAAATTATTTCAAATTTTTCCTAACCATTTTTTTCTTAATTTTAAAAATAACAAAAATTTCCCTAAAAGACAAATTTCCCAAATTTATCGGAAAATTATCAAAATTTTTTCGAAGAATGACAATATAAATATGAGAAATTCCTTAAAATTTAGAGAAATCACTTATTGCCCTACAGTTCAAGGAATATTTCCTAATTTTTCAAATTTTAGGAAAATTCACAAAAATTGGAAAAATTCCCCACTTTATTTGGGGTTTGATTATAAGGCCCTAACTTTTGGAAATTTCCCCAAATGTTTAGGAAAAATATCCAATTTTTTTCGGAAAATCGCAATATGAATGTAAAAAATTCCATAAAATTTAGGAAAATCGCCTAATCCCTTAAGTTTTGGGAAATATCATTTAATTTCCGTAAGTTTTTCAAAATTTTCTCAAATTTATCGGAAAATTAGTGATGCCGCCGAGCGATATTTTTCGATACTGAGACGATACCGATACGATACTCACCGTCCAGTCTCGGATTTATATCGCTCGGTTTTGTATCGTATCGTAAAAATATCGAAAAGTTCCGTCTCGTATCGGTATCGTATCGGAATTCCGAGACAAAATGTCCAGATGGGATTTTCCTCGTTCACAATAGAAGAGAGAGTAGGGCTGGTCGTGTGGCCGGCCGCAGGTACCGGAAAAAGAAGCTGTGAGGAGCTTTATCCCTTCGGGACTAGGCCTTGAAAGAAAAGAATTATATAGTCCAAAAATCTAAACTCTACAACTCTACAGTTTGCACTGCCGAAGAAATTCTAAAGCACTCAGTGAGATCTGTTTGATTTAAACAAACTCAAACTTATTTCAGTTCAATTTTTAAATTAAATCTTTTACATGGACAGATAAAAGTTTGTTAGCTTTAAACGAAAGTTTTTATTTATATAATTCCTCTTACTTTTTATTTGTTGATAGAGAGGCGCAAAGATATCAAATTCTATTTTACGTGAATCTACAATCATTTGACCTGATAATACGACTGATCGTATTTTATATACTTTTTGTTTTGCCGAAGTACCGTTTGATTTCTGATGCATTGATTGTTTGGAAAGAAATTATTATTATGAATGATAGTAATAATAATAATTTCTTTAAAAAATATTAGTAAATTAGCTTATTTATTTATCTTATAATTGGTGGAAGCTTAAGAGTTATTTTGAAGTTTTAAAATGATTCAAGAATAATTTAAAACTTAAAAAGATTTCAATTAAATTTAAACAAAAAGTAAATTTTTGAAGATAGCGAACAAAACATTGAGAAGCTTTTCAAGCGTTTTGAAAGGTTTCAAGAAAATGAAAAATTTCTTTAGTTTCCTAGAAAAATTTTAAATAATCATAATTTTTTTTAATTAATTCGGAATAAAGAATTTTTTGAACATTTCAGAAGTCTTGCAAACTTGGCACAAGAAGAATCTGGAAGTATTGAAGGCAATATTTTTTATTTTTCAGATTTTTTTTTTAGTTTGAGCAGAAATTTGAAATTTTTTAAAAGATATTTAGAATGTTTCGAAGTTTTGAAAAAATTTAAAGATTATTTATAATTTGAAGAGAATGAACAAAATTTTTAATCAAATGTGGATTTTTGGAACATTTCCAAAAAAGTAGGAAAACTTAAAATGATTTTTTATTTTGACTAATTAATCATTAAAGAAAATTCAAAAAGATGAAAAAGATTTCTAAAAATGTTGAAGATTTAACGGCTATTTTTGTAATTTTGAAACTTTCTCCAAATTTTTTAGAAAAATTCAAGTCAGTTTAACAGACTTATAGGAATTTCAAACAAAAAGCATATTTTTAAAGATAGTGAACAAAACATTTAGAAGCTTTTCACGTGTTTTGAAAGATTTCAAGAGAATGAAAAAGTTTCTTAAGTTCCTAGCAAAATTTAAAATGATTCTTTTTTTTAAATTAGTTTGAAGAGAATATTTAAAATGACTTTAAAATAATTGAAAACATTCACAAACTTGTCACAAAAAAAATCTGGAAGATTTTAAGGTAATGTTTTTGATTTTTCAGATTTTTTTTTTTAATTTCAGGAAAAATTCGAATTATTTTAAAAGATAATTAGAATGTTTCGACGATTTAAAAATGTTTTCAAGGCCAATCAATTGTTTAAAAAAATCAAAAAAGTTTTAAAAGGAATTAAAAAATGTCGAAGATTTGTGGAAATGTGGAAGTACAATTTTTGTAATTTTTAAAGTTTTTCACAATTCGTTAGAAAAATTCAAGAGGAATTTTAGAATTTTTAAACAAATAAAAAATATTTTCAAACTAGAAAACTTTTCTGAAAATATATCAAATATTTCTTAATTTCTTCCAAACTTCTAAAAGTCCTGAAGTTTGAAAGCTCAAACTGACGCCAATTATTATTCCTCAGATTTTGTAACATCCTCTAAAATAACAAAATTTTCTTTACAATTCATTTTCGACATATCTGAAATCTTCAGATATTTTTTTAATTTCCTGCAAAATCGTAGAAAAATTAGATTTATAATTTAAAATCCAAATCATAATACTGATTATCCTGGTTCTCATATCTCAGAATCTCTTTCTTAGCTAGAATGTGAGTGTTCAAAAAATTTTAACAAATAAATTGTTATTCGAATTGTGTATTCTGTATGAAAAATTATTTTTCCCACAAATCGAAAATCTTCCTCTTTTCTGAAAGTGATAAGTCCTTTCTTTAATAAATACGTTTTTCCCATTACTATATTATTCCATTTTATTTTAATACGTACCGAAAAGATCAATAAAAGCTTTACATCGAAACTTACTCATAATTCACTCTTTTAGAAAAGCATAGCTTAAAAGTAGCAGCACAATACTGGGTAACCACCATTTTCATCAAAAAAGAGTTTATTGCATAAAAAATGCATGCAAAATGAATTACATATTGTGGTAAAAGGATTGTTTTGAAATATAATTTCATTATCATTCGCAATTTTTAATAAGATTTTAGTTTATCGATATTTCTTCAAATTATTATAATTCAGTCACAAAATAAATTATATATCGACGTCTCCATTCAATATGAGTCTATCTGCTGACAGCGCCGTGTATGAGACTATGCGCTGTGTATAAGCATAGGGAATAGTCTCATACAGAGCGCTGTCAGCACATAGACTCATATTGAATGGAGGCGTCGATATATTTTCTGATTTTTTAGGATTTTTAGCAAAAAAATGTCATACTGTGATATCACGATCTTCAACTTTGATTTTATCGGAAAAAAGATTATTTTTTTGGAGAAAACTTTTTTGTTATTATCATTCAGCATATACCCATATTTCGGGAATAAGTTTTCATTTTTCTAAAAAATTAAAAATTCCATTTTGAATCGCTATCCAAAGCCGATTTTGAAAACCCGTGAAATTTCAATCTCCAATTGTCGTTCGTTTTTATCGGAATTAACTATAAGTACTTGACATTAAACTTCATTTACCCGTATGCACAAGGTTCATATCTCGGGAGCATTTTTTCCCTTTTTTTTAACTCAAACATTACATTTTTTATTGCAATCTGCAATTGGGCAATTGTTTTTATTTTTAATCTATTTAAAATTTTGGTGTGGAAAAATTCGAATAATTTAAAACAATACTCAAAAGGCTTAGAAGTTTTGAAAAGGTTCAAAAAAAGATTTTAATTTAGTGACAAATATGAAAAAATTTCGAGAAAGAATGCAGATTTTTGAAAATTTTGAAAAATAAGGGGTTTTAAACATTTTGAAAGGTTTTTAGAGAATAAAAAAACGTTCTCTAGATTACTGGGAAAACTTAGAATGATTTATTTGAAAAGATTAATTTTTATGACAATATTTAAACAGATTTCAAAGATTTCCAAACTTGTTGTCAAAATGTAGAAGATTTTAAGGCATTTTTTTATCTTTTAATTTTCTTTTTTGTGAAAAATTCGTAACATTTAAAAAGATATTTAGATGCAAGGCAATCATCAAGGCATTTTTATAATTTTGCAGAATTTTTTATAAATTTTACAAAAAATTCCTGTCAATTCAAAAGATATTTAAGAATTTTAAAAGTATTGAAGATATTAAAAATATTTTAGAACTTGAAAAGATTTGCGAAAATTTATCAAATATTTTTAAATTTCTTTGAAAATTCTAAAAGACCTAAATATCTTTTAAACTAACTCGAATTTTCCCTAATGTTCTCTCTATAATCCTGTAAAATAAAAAAATGTCTAGATTATTTTTCGTCACATCTGCATTATGGAAAAATGTTGTTGAATTTTTTCAAGATTCTTGGGAAAATTTCAAATGATTTCGTATTTTGAAAAATTAATTCTAAGAGTAAATTTAAAAAGATTTAAAAGCATTTTCTAAAATTTCGAAACAGAATAAAAAAAATTTTTGCCGGCTTGCACCTTCACATATTCCGTTCATGTAATTTTGAAAGTTTTTACAATTTTTTTGAGAAAAATTCGATTTTGTTTAAAAGAAATGTAGGAATTTTAGAAGTTTCAAAGATTGAGAATTTAAAAGATAATGTGCTTGAAGTTTTTAACGTTCAAATGAACACTTTTTATTGATTGCTTTATAATCTAGAAACAGTGCAAAAATATAATCGTTCATTGCATTGAAAATAATTCAACTATAAAAGAAACTTATAATGCATATTTTTATCTGCAGTTGAAAAATATTTCTAGATATAATAGAATTGGGAAAATACGAGGGAAAATATATTTCGTTCATTTGAAGGTTCAGAAATTTAAATTACAAGAAAAGGTTCATTGGTACTCAGGTAGTTGAAACTTGTCGCCGTTCCCCTTCTACTGTTGTTCCGTAGGAAACCACCATCTGGCTGTCCAGTCTCAAAATCCCGAGACGATCCGAGCGATATATCGGTTCTCCGATACCAAAACGATACGAGACAAAACCGAGACTGGAGTCTCAGAAATCGATACCGATACGAGAAAAAACCGAGATTTTTCGATACGATATCGAGACAGTCTCGTATCGAACGGCATCACTACGGAAAATCATCCAACCTTTGTGAAAAAAACGCAATATGAATGTGATAATTTCCCGGAATCTTATAATTTTTTGAAATTTTCCCTGAACGTACAGGAAATCCTATTAAAATTATTCATAAATATTATATATATATATATATATATATATATAAATATTGTTTGAAAAATTATTAAAATTATCCAATTTTCGGGAAAATCAGCAATTAGCTTTTAGGGAACATTTCCTAATTTTTTTCTATTTTCGGAAAAATGCACAAAATTAGAAAAATTCCCCACATTACATGGGGTTTACTTAAATTTATCGGAAAATCATCCAAATTATTTCGGAAAATCGCAATATGAATTTTTGGAAATATTTCCTAATTTTTCTGAAATTTTTGGAAAAATTCGCCAAATTTGAATAAATTCCACAAATTATATGACTTATGAGGCCCTAAATTTTGGAAAATTTATTCAAATTTATCGGAAAATTATTTAACTTTTTACGGAAAATCACTTATTCCCCTAAAATTTGAAGAACATTTTCTAATTTTTCCAATTTTTTTAGAAATTCACAAAAATTGAAAAAAAATCTCCACATTATATGGGGTTCAATTGCAAGGCCCCAAATTTTCATGAAAATTCTCAAATGTATCTGAAACTGATTAAAATTTTTTCGCAAAATGGCCATATGAATGCGAGAAATTCCCTAAATGTTATGGAAATCACTTAATCCCCTAGCTTTTGGGGAATGATTCCTAATTTTTCTGAAATTTTTTCCATTTTTGGAAAAATTCACCAAATTTGAATAAATTCCACACATTATATATATGACTTATAAGGCCCTAAATTTGAGAAAATTTTCTCAAATTTATCGGAAAATCATCCAAATTATTTCGGAAAATCGCAATATGAATTCTGGGAAATATTTCCGAATTTTTCTGAAATTTTTTCAATTTTCGGAAAAATTGCCCACACTATATGGGGTTTACTTAAGGCCTCAACTTTGGGGAAAATTTCCTAAAATTTATAGATAAATTTTTCCGCTTTTGCGGAAAATTGCGATGTGAATGTGAAAAATTCCCCAAATTGTCAATCCCCTAACTTTTGGTTAATATTTCCTAATTTTTCTGAAATTTGTCCAATTTTTTGGTGAAAATTTCCTAATTAATCGGGGAAACTTATTTTCAACCAAAAATGTGGAATCCCCCCCCCCCCAAAAAAAAAAAAGAGTAGGGAAAATTCCCCAAATTTTGTACAGAGTCCCTCAAACGTTGCAATATCTCATCTGAAACTTTCGAAAATCCCCAAAAAAGATTAGAAACGTTCCAAAAAAGATATATCCCGAAAAAAATGTCTAATGATATTTTTTTTTGTTACAGAAAAATGCATCGGGTGTGTCTAATACTTTGTGTCGCAGCTGCGACTGCTCAAAATTCTTACGATAATTTGGAAACAAGATCGGTGGCTTATCCAGGAAAAAGTCTTGGTCCTTTATATTCTCAAGGATTATCATCTTCTTCAGGATATCGTGACAACAGCTATGAAGACAATGCTGTAACGCCAACACCTGCCCCTGCTCCCGTTTATAGACAACAACAACAACCGGTAATTTTTCAATAAAAATTAAAAATATAAAATTCAATTTTATAATTTTAATTGAAACTTAATTACACTGATCCCTCGGTTTAAGGCCAGTGTAGGGGTAGCCTGTGAATAGCCTTGGTCTTAAATCGAGGGAATCCAAGTGTAAACAGTCAGGGCCGTGTGAACCATTCCTGTCGAATTTTTCTCCGTAGTAAAAAATATTTGTTAAATTTTGTCCATTTTGTTCTCTAATACATAGAATAATTTTAACTTGAAGAAAAACTACAATGTCAGCAATCCTTTACACGTAAAGTTGAATTTTCTAATGAGAAAGATAAATTTTTTACAAAAGGAAATAGTAAAATTTTCAGAAAAGAAAATGAACTTTCAACTAAAAAAGACATTTTTTAACAGAATAGTTTAATTTTGAACCAAAAAGATTAATTGTCAACTAAACAAATTTTAATTTCAATTTAAAATAGTTGAATTCATGAAAAAAAGGAAGTGTCGTTTAAAAAGGATCAAATTTAACCAAATAGTTAAATTTTCAACTCTAAGAATGAATTTTTTCTAAAGGAGACGAATTTTCTACCCGAAAATATAAATTTTTAGTCAAAAAAGTTAATTTTGAACCAAATAGGTGACATTTCTACCCAGAAGATTAATTTTCTGAAATGAAAACAATTTTTAACAAAATAGTTGAATTTTCAAATAAAAGATGTAAATTCTCAACCAAAGTTCTCATTCTGATCAATTTAAAAATAGAAATTCACAAAAAATACAAAATTACAAAATAATACAAAAAATTTTTTAAATACAATGACAAATCAGATAAATCAAATTTTGTATCAAAATGGTAATTTTTCGAGCTAGAAAAGGGAAGGAGAAAATTCTGTCGATTTTTATTATAGCATAAATGACCATCACTTCCTTGCTCTTTAATAAAATTTATTAATATTATAGGTCAATCGATTCGTCTCGAATCGACACAACTTTTCTATTCTGGCATCAACTTTAAATTATGAGAATGAAAAAAATTTTACTATAAAAATCGATTTTAAAAATATATAAATTATCATAACTTCCCTAATCTTCAATAAAATGTATTAATATTATAGGTCAATCGATTCGTCTCGAACCAAGGAATCTTTTATATTCCTGCATCAATTTTAAATTATCAGATTGAAAAAATTTTTACTATAAACATCGATTTTAAAAGTATATAAATCACCATAACTTTCCTAATCTTTAATAAAATGTATTAATATTATAGGTCAATCGATTCGTCTCGAACCAAGGAATCTTTCATATTCCTGCATCAACTTAAAATGATCAGAATAAAAAATTTTTTCCTTTACAAAACCGTATTTTCAAATATTATGCACGACAATAACTTCCTTACTCTTTAATAAAATGCATCAATATTATAGGTCAATCGATTAGTCTCAAATCAACGCATCTTTTCTATTATTGCATCAACTTTAAATTATGAGAATGAAAAATTTTTTACTATAAAAATCGATTTTAAATATATTATAAATGACGATAGCTTTCTTACTCTTTAATAAAATTTATTAATATTATAGGTCAATCGATTTATCTCGAACCGAGGAATCTTTTTTATCCCTTTGAATTATGTTAAAGAAAAAGGTTTCACTGTAAAAAACCGTATTT
>CAKNYM010048863.1:134511-164112 GCA_932195095.1 Andricus curvator
AATTGAAATCTTTACAACTTTTAAATTATATTTAAATTGGAAATCTTAAAAAAACTTGTTTTATTCTCTAGAAACCTTTCAAAATTCTTAAGAAGGTTCTATTTTGAAATGTTCAAAAAACATCTAAACCTTCCAAAAATCTTGGAAAGTAATTCAAAATTTTCCTAAAATTGGAAAAAAATCTGAATAATTAAAAAAATGGCCATAAAATCTTCCGCAGACTTTTTAAATAATTTTGGAAATCTTTTCAAATGTTTTGAAATCTTTTCTTAAAATTAATTTTTCAAAACAAATCAAATCATTAAAAATTTTCCCATGAATTGAATTAAAAAAAAAAAAAAATTAATTTGAAGAATATTATATATAATAATTTTTTTAAATATAAGAATTAACAATTAAAAATATAACAAATTTAATAGAGACTCCCAGAGGAAGAATTGGAAGAAGAAAAAGAGGAGCCTGATCGTCTCAGCCTTCTTCTGCCCCAAAGCAAATTTGATTGCGTCAATAAACAAACCGGATATTACGCTGACGAAGAACTTAATTGTGAAGTTTTCCACTACTGTCACGAAAATGCAAAACACTCTTGGATTTGTCCTGAAGGATTCACTTTCCACCAGGTAATATTTTTGAATAAATTACAAATTAAATTAAACTTTAGTATTTTTTTTATTCAAGATTATTTTCCAGTTCTACATTTACATTTCCAAGTTTAAATTAAAATAATATTCTCTCTAAAAAAAAGGATCGCCTCTGAAATCTGCTGGGATTCGAGCTCAAGACCTTTCGTTTGCCGCACTGTTCTCTCTCTCTTTTTTGAAGCCTAGTTCGGGAAGCGAAAGGTCCTGGGTTCGAATCCCAACGGAGTTGGAAGGAATTTCTTTTTTTTCAGAAGATTTTATTCAAAAAAATGAAGCTGCAAATCACTTTCGATCATTTTTTGACATGTTTTTTATTTTTTTATAACTAATAAACCTTTTTCTGTTTATTTGCACAGGTGCACTTAATTTGCATGCCTCCCAGCGGTGACATTATGTGCAAGAAGAGTTCGCAATACCACTTTGTAAATGAATATCTCTACAAGCCATTGAATCTGGCGGAAGCTGAGAGCAAACCAAATGTGACTTTGAGATACAGCGAAAGATATTATCCTTCTGACATTTACACCGATGAACGTGAAAATGAATTCCATAGCACCCCCATTCGTAGACCAGTTAATCAGGTAAATTTTATAAAATTTATTTAAAAATTTGTTAATCTTTTGAAATTCCGTAAAATCCCATAAAAGCTTATCAAATCCTATTAAAATCTTTTGATTTTCATTGAAATTAGTTCAAATCCCATGAAAATTTTAAAGTCCTATGGAGTCGTCTTAAATTTACTGAAATCCTTTAAAATAACTTGAAATCTTTAGAAATCTCATGAAATCCCTTGAAATAAATTGAGATCCTCTCAAAAAACTTAAAATTTAGTCATAATTTTGAAATGTTATTAAACCCCATAAAAAAGCTTGAAACCCCTAAAATTTTTTTAAGATCATTAAATCTCTTGAAATTCCTTGAAATCTTGAGAAATATTTTGAGAACACTTTAAATCCCATGAAAAATTGTAGATCCTATGGGACCCCATAAAATCGTTTGAAATCCTTGTAAATATGTTTAAACCTCTTGAAATTTCTTGAAGTTGAAATCTTTTGAAAGCACTTGAAATCCCGCAAAAAAAGTTGAAAATCCTGAAAACCCCCATAAAGTCACTTGATATGCTTTAAAATATATTTATATGTCTTGAAATTTCTTGAAATCGTTTGGAAGCACTCGAAATCCTGCGAAAAAAAAGTTGAAAATGTTAAGAACCCCATAAAAATTGCTTGACATCCTTTTAAAAATATTCAAGTTTTTTTTAATTTCTTCAAATTTTGTGAAAAAACTCTAAATCCCGTGCAAAATTTCAAATCCGATGAAACCCCATGAAATCGCATAAAATCATTTTGAATATCTTCAAACCTCTTAAAATTCCTCGAAATCTATCGAAATCTTTTGAAAGTACTTAAAATCCCTTGCAAAATTTGAAATCCTGTAAAATCCCATATAATCGATTGAAATACTTCTAAATATCTTTCAACGATATGAAATTCATTATAATCTCTTGAGATTTTTTACAATCTCTTGAAATCCCGTGAAAAATATTAAAATCCGTTCAAACCCCATAAAATTGCTTGAAATCCTTTTAAATATCTTTCATCCTTTTGAAATTTCCTAAAATCTTTTGAAATCTTTTGAAAGCTCATGAAATCCCGCGAAAAAAGTTGGAAATCCTATAAAACCCCATAAAATTGTTTGAAATTCTTTTTTAAAAATTTTATTCATTTTTTAATTTCTTGACATTTTTTGAAAGAACTCTAAATCCCGTGAAAATTTCCAAATCCGATGAAACCCCATAAAAACAAATTTTTTTAAATATCCTTTTAAACTTTTGAAATGCCTTGAAATCTTTTAAAAATACTTGAAATTCCGTTAAAAAACTTTAAATCCTATTAAACTGCGAAAAAATTTCAAATCCTATAAAACCCCATAAAGTTGCTTGAAATCCTTTTAAATATCTTCAAACCTCTTAAAATTCCTTGATATCTTTCCAAATCTTTTCAGAGCACTCGAAATCCCGTGAAAATTTTGAAGTATGCAAAACCCCATAAAATCGCTTGTTATTCTTTTAAATATCTTTAAACCTCTTGAAATACCTTGAAAACTTTCGAAATCTTTTAAAAGCACTTGAAATCCCTTGAATAATTTGAAATTTTATGTAACCCCATAAAATCGCTTGGAATACTTTTAAGTGCTTTAAAATTTTTTTAAATTATATGAAATCTTATGAAAGCACTTGAAATCCCGTAAAAAATTGAAAATCCTATTAACCCCATGAAATCGCTTAAAATCCCTTTGAAAACTTTTTCAAAATCTTTGAATATCTTAAAATTTCTTGAAATCTTTCGAAATCTTTTAAAAGCACTTGAAATCCCGTAAAAAAATGCAAATCCTGTTAAACCCCATATAATCGCTCGAAATCCTTTTAAGTATTTTTAAATCCTTTGAAATTCCTTGAAATCTTCTGAAAGCACTTGAAATCCCGTGGAAAATTGAAAATCTTATGAAACCCCATAAGATTGCCTAAAATCATTTTAAATATCTTTAAACATTTTCAAATTCCTTTAAATATTTCGAAATCTTTTGAAAGCACTCGAAATCCCGTAAAAAACTTCAAATCCTATGAAACCCCATAAAATCGCTTGAAATATTATTAAATATCTTTGAACCTCTTAAAGTTTCTTGAAATCTTACGAAATTTTTTGTAGCACTATAAATCCCTTGAATAATTTGAAATCATATAAAACCCCATAAAAACGTTTATACATTTTTTGAATATCCTATTAACCTTTTTGAAATTCCTTGAAATCTTTTAAAAGCACTTGAAATCCCGTAGAAATTTTCAAATCCTGTTAAACCCCATATAATCGCTTGAAATCCTTTTAAGTATCTTTAAATCCCTTGAAATTCCTTGAAATCTTTTGAAAGCACTCGAAATCCCGTGAAAAATTTCAAATTCTATGAAACCCCATAAAATTGCTTGAAATATTTTTAAATATCTTTGAACCTCTTCAAATCTCTTGAAATCTTACGAAATTTTTTTTAAGCACTACAAATCCCTTGAATAATTTGAAATCATATAAAACCCCATAAAAACGCTTATACATTTTTTAAATATCTTTGAACCTCTTCAAGTTTCTTGAAATCTTACGAAATTTTTGTAAACAAATTTACGTCCTATTAAACCCCATAAAATTGCTTGAAATCCTTTCAAAAATCTTCAAATGTTTTTAAATTTTTTGAAAGAACTCCGAATTCCGTGAAAAATTGCAAATCTCATGAAACCCCATACGATTGCCTAAAATCATTTTAAATATCTTAAAATCCTTTAAAAATCCTTTAAATCTTACGAAATCGTCTTATAGCACTCGAAATCCCATGAAAAAGTTGAAGTTTGTGAAACCCCATAAAATCGCTGATATCCTTTCAAATATCTTTAAACCTCTTGAAATACCTTGAAAACTTTCGAAATCTTTTGAAAGCACTTGAAATCCCTTGCATAATTTGAAATTTTATGAAACCCCATAAAATCGCTTGAAATCCTTTTAAATGTCTTTAAATTATTTGAAATCTTATGAAAGCACTCGAAATCCGGTAAAAAATTGCAAATCTTAAAAGCCCCATAAAATTGCTTGAAATTCTTTTGAATATCTTTAGATCTTTCGAAATCTTTTGGAAGCACTCAAAATTTTGTAAAAAATCTGAAAGCCAATGAAACACCATAAAATCGCGTGAAATCACCTTGAAATCTTTTTCAATATCTTTAAACCTCTTGAAATACCTTGAAAACTTTCAAAATCTTTTGAAAGCACTTGAAATCCCTTGAATAATTTGAAATCCCGCGAAACCCCATAAAATCGCTTGAAATCCTTTTCTATGTCTTTGCACTTTTGTAAATTCTTAGAAATTCTTTGAAATCATTTGATAGTACTTGAAATACTGCGAAAAAATTGTCAAGTCCTATTAAACCCCATAAGATTGTCTAAAAATTCTGTGAAACCCCATAAAATCGCTTGGAATTACCTTAAAATCCTTTTAAGTATCTTTCAATATCTTCAAATTCCTTGAAATCTTTTGAAATCGGTCGAAATCCCATGAAAAATTTAAACTCCTATGAAACCCCATAAAATCACCTGAAATCCATTTGAATATTTCGAATCCTCTTGGAAATCCTTGAATTTTTTCGAATCTTTTAAAACCCCTCGAAATCCCGTAAAAAAATGCAGACCCCATAACCCCCATAAAATCGCTTGAAATCCTTTTAAATACATTTAAATCTCTAAAAAAATCCCTGAAATCTTTAAAATCTCAAAATTTAATGTATGCTCAAAAATTCGAGTGGCTTTTAATTTATTCAATTAATCTGAACCAATCCGGAAGTAATTCGATGGACATAAATCATCCAAGAGAAATCAATGTCAAGATTAACATCACGAATTTATCGACATGCAAATCCTCGATACGTAAATTCAATTACTGGGAATGACTCGCGAATCGGAAGTACAATTTACTCTCTGGTAAATTGTACTCTTATCATACATTCACTTGCCTGTTACTTCCTGAAGTGCTTAAGGAAACAAGTATTTAAATTTTTCATAGATTTCTGGAAAGCGGAAGATTGAAAAGAATAGATAATTTTCTCAAGTTTCTTAATTCACAATAATTAAATAAAATATTAGTATCAATCCTAATTAAATTTGGTCAATTACTTTTTGTCGATGGAATTACAATTTTCGATCATCTAGTATAAACTTAAATATTTTTAATCTTAGGCTGTGAAAAAAAATTCTCTCTAGCTCCGCCGGGATTCGAACCCAGGTCTTGAGATTACGGCACAGTGGAACAAAACTGAATTTTTTTGGACAAATCAATCTACAAACCGCAATTTGTATCCGATTTCAATTTTTTCTTCTTTAAATTAAATATGGTTCAATTTTTGAGAGAAGCCTTGAGGCCGATTTCTAAATTTTTGTTTAAAAAAAAACTTGTGCTAAGAAAAAATTTTTAAAAAGTTTTTGTGACACAAACATTTTTTAACTTAAAAATAATTAGTTTTATAAACTTAGAATCCATTAAAATTGATTTATATGCATTGAGAAAAATATGCACTATTTGAAAATTCAACTATTTTTTTGAAAATTTTTGTATTTTGTTGAAAATTCCTTTTTCTTCGTTAAAAGTTTTTTTTTTTTTTTTTTTAATGAAAATTTAAATCTTCCATTTTTTTTTTTGAAAATTGAGATTATTCAATTTGGAATTCAATTATTTTTCATTTTTATTTTTTTCATTATTATTCCTCAAGTTTCTTAAATCACAATAATTAAATTAAATATTAGTATCAATCCTAATTAAATTTGGTCAATTATTTTTTGTCGATGGAATCAAAATTTTCAATCATCCAGACTGAACTTAAATATTTTTAATCTTGGACTGTGAAAAAAATGCTCTCCAGCTCCACCGGGATTCGAACCCAGGTCTTGAGATTACCGCACAGTGGAACAAAACTGGATTTTTTTTGACAAATCAATCTTTAAGCTGCAATTTTTATCCGATTTCAATTTTTTTTCCTTTAAATTAAAGACGGTTGAATTTTTCAGAGAACCGTTGAGGCTGATTTCTAAATTTTTGTTTAAAAAAAACTTGTACTGAGGAAAATTTTTTTAAAAAGTGTTTGTGACAAAAACATTTTTTAACTTGAAGAAAATTAATTTTATAAACTTAGAATCCATTAAAATTGATTTATATGCATTGAGAAAAATATGCACCGGTTGAAAATTCAACTATTTCTTTGAAAATTCTTGTATTTTGTTGAAAATTCCTTTTTTTTTCGTTGAAAATTATATATTTTTTTCAAATGAAAATTTAACTTTTCCATTTTTTATTGAAAATTGAGCTTATTCAATTTGAAATTTAATTATTTGGTTGAAAATTTATGTATTTTGTTAAAAATTTGACAAAACTTTCTTGATTGAAAATTTCACTATTTGGTTGAAAATTCACCTGTTATAATTGAGGATTCTCTTATTTTAGTTAAAATTCCGTTTTTTTTGTTTTAAAATTAATTTTTATAACTGAAAATTTAACTGCTCTATTTTTGGTTGAAGAATTATATTTTTAATTGACAATTTATCTTTTTTAGTTGAAAATTAAATAACTTAGTTAAAAATTCATGGATCTTTCTTGATTGAGAATACCACTATTTTGTTGAAAATTATTAAAAATGCATTTTTTTATTGAAAATTCACCTTTTTTTAAAAACCCACTATTTGTTGAAATATCCTTCCTTTTTTGCTGAAAATTAATTTTTTTAACTGAAAATTTAACTCTTCCATTTTTGGTTGAAAATTGAGCTTATTTAATTGAAAATTGAATTATTTGGTTAAAAATGATATATTTTGTCAAAGAAATCGTCTTTTTGGTAGATAATTAATCTTCTTGTACACAATTTTTTTTTCTTCACTGAAAAATCTTCTTTGATTCGTAATTCCACTATTTTGTTGAAAATTGTTAAAAATGCATTTTTTATTGGAAAGCCATCTTTTTCATTGAAAATTCCACTATTTTCTTAAAAATTATTATTTTTTTGTTTAAAAATTACTTTTTATAACTAAAAATGTAATTGTACCACTTTTGGTTGAAGAATGCTATTTTTAATTTTTAATTTATATTTTTGAGGTGAAAATTAAATTACTTAGTTAAAAATTAATTAATTTTTATAAAATATTTTTTTTTCGGTTGATTAATAATTTTCTTGCTTGAACACATATCAAGAATTTGGTTGAATTTCGTTTTCTTTCTTGACTAAGATTTCTAATTCCAGTATTTTATTAAAAATTATTGAAAATTCATTTTTATATCGAAAAGTCAACTTCTCCTTTGAAAATTCTATTATTTGTTCCAAAATTCATCTGTTTTTGTTGAGAATTTTTCATTTTGTTGAAAATTCCTTTTTTTGGGTTAAAAATTAATTTTTTCAACTTAAAATTTAACTGTTCCATTTTTGATTGAAGAATGATATTTTTAATTGGCTTGAAAATTCAAGAATTGGTTTAATTTTTTTCTTTTTTTGACTAAAAATCTTTCTTGATTGAGAATTCCACTCTTTTCTCCGAAATTGTTGAAATTTTTTGTTGAAAATGCCTCTATCTGGTTAAAAATTCCTTTTTTTTTCTTACTTAAAATAATTTTTTTTAACTGAAAATTTAACTGTGCCATTTCTTTGTTGAAAATTTTTTTTGTTGTTGAAAAATTCAAGAGTTTCGTTGCATTCTTTTTATTCCTTAACCAAAAAATCATTCTTCGTTGAAAATTCGTTTCTTTTATAATAATGTCTTTTTGAGTTCAAAATTCAATTATTTTGTAGAAAATTCCTTTCTTCTTCACGAAAATAAGTTTTTTCAACTGATAATTTAATCGTTTCATTTTTGGTTAAAAATTGATATTTTAAATTAAAAATTTATTTTTTAAAGTTTAAAGTTCAATTATTTGGTTGAAAATTCAACTTTTTAATTGAAAATTCAACTATTTGGTTGAAAGTTGAATTCCCTCCTCAAAAATTCATTTTGTTGGTTGAAAATACAAAATTTCAGTGGAAAGTTCATCTCTGGTTGAATTTTTTTAAAATTAATTTTCTTCACTTTCCTTCTTTGCACAGCTTTATGTAAAAACAAAATTTTTTAAATTAGCATCGAGAAGTCTCTGCAGAATTAAATAAGCTTTTTCAACAATAATTCCCAAATAAGATAAAAATTGTGACCTGCATACAGGGTTGTCAAAAAAAAACAGTTTCATCCCACTGTGCGGCAATCTGAAGACCTGGGTTCGAATCCCAGCGGAAGAAGAAACAAATTTTTTTTTCAGTGCCAAATATTAAAACCGTTTTGGCTTAGAATAGTAGATTGACAAAAAACTATTTCAGTACCATAGTGAACTGAAGCAAAAAAAAAAAAACTAATCTGATCAATTATATTTTTTCAGCAACTTTACTTGAGCCAACAACCAACTAATCTTAACAGCTTGCCATCCGGTGGACGTCCACAACCAAATCTTTCCCAATTCCGTTTACCAGTCAACCAAGTCTTCAGGAGTCCCGAAGAAGTGAATATTCCGCTGCAACAAAGACGTCCTCAACAACCAGCTCAACAACTCAGAAGGTTCCCACAGGTCCGACCTGAGGAAGAAGACTATGAATAACTCAGAAATAAATGAATAATTTTTTTAAAGGACTCTCGAAATGTTTCAAGTTCCAACATCAAAATCAAGAAATAAAACGGCCGGCAAGCGAAAGGTCCTGGGCTCGAATCCCAGCGGAGTTGAAAGGCGTTCCTTTTTTCAGAGATAATTTTTTCATGAAACAACGAACGATTATAGCGGCAGAGATAATTGCCGGGACTGACTGAAAATTTTAAATTCCATCCAGAGCTATCTCTGGATTCATTTATTTTTCGAACCCTTTCAGAAAGGAATGTTTCTTTTGGTAAAAATTTTTGTAATTTTATATGAAGTTTTAAATTTATTACTAAATTATTGATTAATTGGTATAGATCGATATATTGAGTATGTCATATGAATAACGAAAGGAGGTTTTTACTGTAAATATATGATAATTGGTGATACATATGTAAGTGATATGATATAAGTTTGTCTACAAGTCGCATTAAAATTGTAGTATATTAATATTATTATTAATTATATTATTATCTATTACATGTACTTGATTTAGAACTTTGTGAAAATAAAATGTTATTACGTTTATGGCCGTGTTTTTATTTTTTACTGATGTAAAAAAATACATCAATGAAAGCTACGGATTAGATTAGTCAAAATTACTGATTAGTTTAGTGTAAGCTGCTGATTAGAAC
The DNA here is from genome assembly GCA_932195095.1 of Andricus curvator. Classification (NCBI taxonomy): domain Eukaryota; kingdom Metazoa; phylum Arthropoda; class Insecta; order Hymenoptera; family Cynipidae; genus Andricus; species Andricus curvator. The sequence continues at coordinate 144,014 of CAKNYM010048863.1, forward strand.
GATCAAAATGACTGATTTAATTAGTAAAAGTTACTCTTCAGATAATTCAAAACGACTGATACAATCTGTAAAAGTTACAGAATAGGTAATTGAAAATGACTGATTTCATCAGTGAGTCCAATTTACTAATTTGAACAGTCACATTTTACTGATTTGTCAGTAGTTTTAAATCGTTTAAATGGTCTAACCAGTAACATTCACTAATGAAATCTGTCATTTTCCCTGGTGTAATCAATAACTTTCACTGATTAAAGAATTTATTTTGAATCATTCAATAGGTCATTTTCAATGGCCGAATCAGTTATTTTGAATCATCTAAACTGAAACTTTCTTCTATTAAATTAGCCATTTAGAATGATCCACTCAAATAATTGAAACTGTAACTTTCATTGTTTGAATCAGTCATTTTGAATGGTCTAACCAGTAACTTTCACTGATTAATCAGTCAATTTCTATGTTCTTATAAGTAACTTTCACTGATTGAATAATTCATATTTAATGATTCAATAGGTCATTTTCACTGACCGAATCAGTCATTTTCAATCATCTAAACTGTAGCTTTCATTGACTTTTTCAGACATTTTGAATGGTCTTTTCTACAAATTTCACTGATTAAGTCATTCATATTGAAATTTGTGATTAGTAACTTCCACTGATCGAATCCGTCATTTTAGATCATATAACCTGTATCGTTTATTGATTAAATCAGTCATTCTGAATGGTTTAATGAGTACCTTTTCCTGATTAAATAATTTGTTTTGAATAATCCAATTCGCAATTTTCACTGATGAAGTCAGTCTTCCGTAATTCACTAACGAGTAACTTTCACTGAATAAATCTGTCATTTAGAATGACTTAATCGGTACCTTTCAATGATTAAGTAAGTAATTTAAAAGGATCCAATTTGTAATAATTTTAACTGATGAAGACAGTCATTTTGAATGGTCGAATGAGTTACTTTCACTATTTAAATAATTTATTTTTGAATAATTATATCCGTAATTTTCACCTATGAAATCAATCATTTTGAATTATTCAATGAGTAAGATCTACTCACCGAATCAGCCATTTCACTCATCTTTATTGTAACTTTTATTAATTAAATCAGTCATTTCGAATGGTCTAATCAGTACCTTTCACTGAATAAATAATTTATTTTGAATGATTGAATCCGTTATTTTGACTGATGAAATAATTAATTTTTCATTCAGTCAGTAACTTTCACTGACCGAATCCGTTGTTTTAAATTATCTGAACTATAACTTTCATCGATTAAATCAGTTTTTTCGAATGGTCTAATCAACACCTTCCACTGATTAAGTAAGTTATTCGGAATTATCCAATTCGTAATTTTTACTGATGATATCAGTCATTTTGAATGGTCTAATGATTTAATTTCACTGATTAAATAATTTATGTCGAATAATTCAATCCCTAATTTTCACTGATGAAATGATCCATTTCTAATTATATAATCAGTAACTTCCGCTGAGTGAATCAGTCATTTTAACATTTTCACTCAGTCATTTTTAATTATGATAATTGTAACTTTGACTGATTAAATAATTTCTGTTGAATGATCTGACCAGTAACTTCACTAATTAAATCAGTCATTTTGATTGATCTCATCCGTAGTTTCCACTGAGTATATCAGTCATTACAATGCTTTCTTCATTTTCAACAACGTTTCTAACCATGAAAAAATGCAATAAAGTTGCGTTCCAAAGTATGCGATCGGGAGCGTAAAAGGATGTAGCCACTCTAGAACATAACCTAAAAATTTTCTGTTGAAAAATTCAAAAATTTTTGTTAGCTACAATTTTTCTCAAAAAATTTTTCTTTTTTTTGCGTGAAATAGCCTTATTAGTGTCTACATGTTTTTTTTTCTCCAAAATCGGTCAAGCCGTTTTCAAGAAAAACCACTTTTCAAATTTCTCTTTCCCCCTCCATAACTCCCAAAAAAATGAATTTCTAGGGTTATCATCAGGAGAAATTTTACTCCACATAGATGCAAACCTATCAAATAAATTTCAAGGTAATACGTGCGGGGGCAGATTTTGTATGCTTACCCGGCTATGCCCTTTCGAGAAACTTCGTCTTGGTTTCCACCCTTTAAAAAAAGGAAAATACTTTAGTGAGGGAGTTTTAAATGAATTAGAGAACGAAATAAGGGATGGCAATAGAGGACTGAACAAACTTACCGAAATTTTAGTTTATCGTTGCATGGAACGTTATTGTAATGGTTCTCGGTTTGACTTTCTGCTCGGATAAATTGAGGAGCAGAGTAGTGGGCTGGAGAGTTTCCGATGAGGAGCCTCTCTCGGACCACAAATATATCTTGTTCTGGTTAACCCTAGGAAAACCGGTGGATTCAAAGATCAGAAACCCCAGAAATACATTTTGGGACTCATATAAACAGGAACTCAAAGGCAGGCTTGTGGAATTCCCGACAAGCTGTTGTACCATAGCAGAATGATGGAACACCCACCTGGAGAAACTCCGTAAAAAGACATGAGCGTTGTGCAACAGGGCAAACAAAACTAAATTGCCTTCAGACTAGAACATCTATAAGATGGCCCAGTATGAATACAATAAAAATATAAGAATTTACAAACAGGAAGATTGGAGGAGCTTCTGCAAGAAATCGAAGAACATTCCGGGAAGAGCGAGGCTCCAGAAGATCCTGGCAAACATTCCGGAAGCTCACCTCGGGCTATTAAAGCTAGATAATGGCGAGTTTGCGGAAGACGAAGAAGCAACGATGAATCACCTGATGGAAGTTCATTTTCCGGGTTTTCAGCGAATTCGAACCGACCAAGAGGTGGAAGGCTGGGGCTAAGAGAAGAAGAGGGCCGATTGGAATTTCACGACCAAGGTCGTTGATAACAAGAGATGTCTCACGGACATGCTGCCCGCGCACGAATACATAACGCCAACCAATCGCGTGCAACCTGCCGTGCTGCTACAGTCCGTGGCAGCACTTACTCAAGTGCGTTGCGAACTAGTGTAAGTAGCGACGTACTTGTGTACGTCACCACTCGGACCGCAGCAGCACGACAGGTTGCACGCGATTGGTTGGCGTTATGTGTTCGTGCGCGGACGGCACGTCCGTGAGACGTCTCCAGCGCACTGCAACGGATTTTCTTGTGCGAACACCTTAAATCACCAAGGGCGGATGGGGTCTATCCAGTGCTCTTACAAAAGGGCATGGATCTCGTCGTCCTTCCACTGACGAAACTATTTAGGGCAAGCATTGCCCCGAAGCACGTGCCATCGGCATGGAAGGATGGCAGAGTGTCCTTCATTCCCAAATATGGGAAGGAGGGTTACACTGCTTCAAATGATTTTCGGCCAATCAGTTTAAAATCTTTCATCCTGAAGACTTTGGAGAAGCTGGTCGAGAGATGTATCAGGTATGAGGTGCTCTTAGCCTTCCCGCTGCACAGAGGGTAGGAAGGATATGTGGAAAGAAGAATGTGGATGGTCAGAAGCAGGAATATATGACAGTACGAGAGGGAGGGGGATAGGGATCCCGCTTGAGCGACATGATACTGTCTTTCAGGCGGAGCTCCTGGCCGTCCTTCGCTGTGGTGAAACATTATTAGAAGAAAACGCTGCTGGTTTGGGAATGCAAAATGGCATTGAACCAACTTGCAGTAAAAAACGAAGTGGCTCTCATGTTATGAGTCCCTGGTCATACAGGGATCAAGGGCACCCATTGAGCGGACCCCTTGGCAAAATGCGGCGCAGCAAGTGAATACATAGGACAGGAACCGGTACTGGGACTAGCGTTTTGCTGCATCGGGATAACCATCAATAGCTGGATCCGAACAAAGCACCGGGAATACTGGGAACAAATCCAGGGTTGCCGACAGGCGAAAGCCACCCTGGGCTATACGTACAGGATAAACAGAGCAAGGGAAATCCTGGATTTAACCAAGAAAGACATAAGGACAGTGGTTCAGATGCCTATAGGGCACAACCACCTGAACTATCATGTGCACAAAATGGGGTATAACTCAACGACAGAGTGCAGAAAATACGGCAGGGATGATGATACATCCCTGAATGTTTCATGCCGCTGCCAGTGGTTGATATACTAGACTTCACCATGAGGTCTGGAGTCAACTACTAAAAGCGAATAATTAAGGATGTGGCACAATAGGCTTTATAGCTCAAGCGCCAGGGGAGCTCCATCGGGCTTCCAACCCGCTTTTAAGCTAAACTAAACCAACTAAGCTCTTGCAAAAACATCGCGAAAAGCAAAACTGCATCACTAAGAAAATAATTACTCACTTCATTACCCCAAAGTACACCAAAAACGCTTTTCTGCACAAAAAATTCAATTTACCTACCATTCAAGAGTACATCCAACACACTGCCAAGAGATTTTATGAAAGATCAGCCAAATAGAAGCATGCCCATATCGCGACCTTCGGAGACTATGGTTTCTACCCTCCACGTAGACATGAAAAGCCTAAAGACTTCTTCCTGAAATAAGTCCCCATACTCCGGAGAACGACACACCCCGCGCAGCATACCTAGGGAACCTCGAGAGGTACGGTCCCACCTTCCGCAGCCCCTGAGAACTGAACTTCGTCCTGCAGAAGTCCTTCCAGGAAATGCAGGCTCCTTCGACCTCACTTTGAGTTTGAAGTTCCGACACGATCATCTCCAGAAGATGCACTCTTCCTTGAAACTGATCCGTCATCCAACATGAAAGGCCTGGAGGTCTGGAAACGGTTCACTCGAAAAAAGAACCTCACCCAGAACTACCTGCAACCCCCAATGAGCCAACGAAACGTGCTACAGGGCATGGCTGAGCTGGATGCCTTCGTAGCCAAAACCCAGACGGCTTCTACAAAAAAAAAACTTCTACCCGTCCTTTCTTTTCTCCTCCAAGATCAAGCCGTAACTGACTACCCTCTTTTAGAACGTACGGTCCTTCTTCGCTCTTCTTCCTAAAGAAAAATCTTACCTCCCCCCCCCCCCCCCACCCACCAAAACATTCATAGAGCAAATTTGAAAGAAATTTACTTTCCAAACAAAACAATAAAATATCTGTGACGTATCAACAAAATTTTATTCCCTTTTCTTGGATTCTGTCAAAGTCTAAACGTTGAATTTTGAAAAAAAATCATTCGAAATTTTGTAATTATTCATTTTTAGCGACTTAGTTTCAAGATCTTAATTTAAGAATACTTACATTTATAGAAACAAAGTTTGGCATTGTTGAATTTTTAACACTTCAAGTTTGAATACATTAATTTTAGAAGTTTCCAAATAGAAAAGATATAATTTTCACAGTTTTTAGAATAATTAAACTTAAAAAGTTCACAAAATTAATTATTAATTTTTTTGACAAAAATCCATGTTTTTATAAGAAAATCTATCCAATAATTTTTTATTTTACTCGACACTACACAGAAGAAAATTATGATTAAACCCGCGATATTTATTTTTGATCTATCTACAAATATTATTAGAAACGAAATGACTAATGAAATAAGATTGATTTTTACAGGCGTTCGAAATTTATAATTGATTCCACAGTTTGCCTTACAATTAAACAGATTGTAAGGGCCCGTTTGGAATTAAAATAAATGGAATTACTAGCAGAAATACTTTTTAAACTTTTATAATTTTTTCAAACTTGGATCAAAACTTATCTCATTTCTCCTTAACGTCACATAGCTAATTCAAAGATATGCAAGTCCTCGAATAGTGGTTACAGTTGGCTGATTCAAAAACAAAAATAATTTTATTCAAATATATTTCAGTTGTATTGATTTTATTTTTCCGGATTTTTCTGTTTGAAGAACACATTTTTTTCCGTTTATGTGATATTAATACCTATGAATAATATATTTATCACCTTATCAATTTATTTAAATAATTCAATTTAAAATTAGAGTTTTTATTGCGCAACTGTTATCTTTGATTTGTTTTATTCTTTTATTAATAAATTCAAAGAGATAGCAAATAAGTTTATTCTGAGTAAGACAGCACGTGATTAGTTGTTTGCAATATGGATAACGTTACATTTAGAAGAAGACAAATACAGTTTTTATTTATTACCATGAATTTATTGCAGCAAAAACTTTTATACCTTGAAACTAATGTTCTTTTGCATGAAAAGCTTAAATTCGAAAGTATTTATTCTGAAACTTCTACATTTTTCAAGTTTTTTAATGTTAAATTTCTCATTGTTGCAGTTTTCAATTAAATTGCTAAAAATGTAACTGAAGAAAATAAATGTTAAACCAAACATGGAACAGTTAAATTTACAGTTGAAAAAATCAATTTACAACAGCAAATTTTCAAGAAAATAGTTTAATTTTGAACAAAAAAAAGGTTTTCAAACTAAAATGATAAATCATTAACCAAACACATAAATTTTTCACAAAGTAGTATAGGGGTGGAAATACGGAAACCTAAGATCAGACATGAAAACTCTATTTTGTAGTGTGCAGATTTTGTTAAACATTTTGGTATGGTGAATATATAAGGCTTGACAGCCATAGTCTAAAATACTTCTCATTAGAGAGAGAGAGAGAGAGAGAGAGCTTAGATTTGTCGATATAAATCTTTGCGCCCCTGGATTTTTGGAAATTTTGGACAATATCCAAGCTTTTTTGCAAGATGTAGATGTTTTCTCCTAGATCACCTGAGGAGAAACAAATAACAATATCATCTGCATGTGGCAAATTTTTGCACAGTGGATAGAGATGATTATGCAAGTCTATCATATGAATGAATTTATACTGTCCTATGTTTTGATTGTTGACTCTGAAGAAGACTTCTCTATCTGAGGTGAGATTTTTAAGATATTTTTAATGATTCCATGGGTCACCCAAATTGGCCATTTCATTGATTAGATTGTCATGGATGACTACCCTAAGCTTCTTCAACGTACAGAAATGGGACTGCCGTGTACGAATTATAAACAAGTGCTGTGTGTACTTCGATAGAAAAAATATCAAGACAGTCAGCACAGAATCTATTCTTATGGAATCCAATCTGAGAAAGAGAAAGAATCAGAGAGTTCTCAAGCTGCCAGTTCAGTCTGTTACTAGTCTTTTCATGAGCTTCAGAAAGAAGATACCAAGGCATGAGGACAGAATTTTTCGAATTGGGTTTGCCAGATAGAAAAACTGAGAATTTGTTTCAGTGTTCTGGAAAAAGCTCCAATCAAGATTAAGGTGTAAATTTTTAACAATATATATTAGCGTCTTTCCTGGAAGGCTTTGAACAATCTGAATTTTGACCTTAACTAGTCCCGGAGAGGACACGCTTTTAGAGGTGGCAATGGCAAGATGTAACTTTAGGATTGGTTGTAGTTAGAACAGGAGGAGAATCAGGGAAAGGGCGGACGAAGGGTAGGTCTGTAGGGGGTCTATAAATTTTCACATCTCATTGACTGATGATAAAACGGCGAGGGTAATTTTTGTTGCAAATTAAAAGAACACCGATTTCAGCGTATTTTGAGGTTCGGTAAATTCTGTCTTTCCTCAATCTTCGCTCATAATAAAAAAAATGTAATCCTCTATTTCTTTTTACAGAGTTAAGTTTACGATTCGAGTGTTTACCTAATGGCGAACCTATTCATAACATTCCTCGTGGCGGACTTTCCTATTCTTCTGAAAGAAATCATTCAACTGATGGGCCACTTGCTTCTGCCGAGCCTCCTCTCTGTGCCAGGTCTAGGTCGCCTCCTGCCGAGCCTCCTATCCGTGTCAAGTCTATGTCGCCTCCTGTCAGAAGCCCTTTTACCTCGCTTCATTATGCCATGCGTCCTCCCACTAGGCTTCCTTCTTCTAATGGACATGGATGTGGACTTGAACAGCTCAGATTTATTCGGCGTATTCCCCTCGCGAATCCGCATCGGATACTCGAACTTCGAAAATACACTTTTTCTGCCGGTAAACGAATTAAATTGAAAATAGGAAGGCATGCGTATGAACCTGTGCTAATCCAAGAACAAATTTGTATAATTAACATCCGATGGTGATGTCTTTGCAATTTCGGAGAGTGTGAAAGCTTTTGCTGGAATGTATACCTAGCATGATCACAATACAAAAAGGGAAACTACAAAAGTTTCACGCCGCCCAATCATGCTCACTTATAGAGTAAAGCATGTAACCCTCGAGTAAACCACAAACCTGCACACCATTAAATTAATTATGAAAATGTGAAACTAAAATATATTGTTCGCGATCCAAAGCCAGACCAAAATGTTTCATGTAATTAATTACATTAAAAAATAAATTTGTTATGGTACCCATGGCTTTAATATTTCGTCAATCCCCCTATTGTTTGGGTATCGTGTATCGCGTTTGGATTTCCAACCTAGTTATCGTGTCTCAAAATACTTAGACATTTTTAATGCCGCTCACGCTAGCCTTGTAGATAATTTCAGTCGGAAGTGTAGGTCATAAAAAATAATTCGAACAAAAAAATTGTTCTCCCTGAAACTTACCAGGCACCTCTAGAAATACGTCGACAGCATTTGTAAATGGTTGAAACAATTTCCTGATGAGATTAGGAGTTTTATTTGAACGAAACTTGGATATGAGAGAAAAGGAATTCGAAAAGTGAAGAATGAGGCCTACACGTGAAATGGACTACTCCTTACGGTGGGGAATTAAATTTCCCTGCCTGAGGTGAAGGTGAGTTTGGACCTGGCATATATGAGGAGGCCTAAGAACTCCCGCTGGTAGCGACGACCTCGAAACCGTCGGGTGGCTTTTGATTCCGAAAGCAGCTCCCTATGTCAAGACGTTTACTACCGTGTCGACGGCTGAATATCACCAGGATATGGTGACTTATACGTTGTCCTGGGATGCCGTTCAACCTCCCAGTGTTTATTACCTCAACCCCACAAGCCCAAACCCCTGTGGGGATGAACCCTTCAGTTCCCTAGCTGCACGTGGGAAGAACATGGATCCCAAAAACACAACTAACAAAAAACAAGCACATGGAGGGGGGTCTTCAATAACACCCTGCATGAATACTACTTCTCTCGAGTAGATGAAAACACATGATGGTTCCTAGCACATAAATGTGGCTAAAGTTACTGAGGATGCTAAGTCGAAAAAAAGGCCATAGAAAGAAGAAATATAGTACTGCTGCCAGAAGAAGATACAATCGCCAGCAACTTCTGTTGCAAGACAAAACAATCCCTCAATCAGGAAACCCCGACGGTCCCAGTCCGTTGGCAGCACTTCTATTCAAGAGGAAGTCTAAGAGGGGCACGGATGTTGATACCGGTGACTCATACAGCCTCGCCCTACAAAGCCACCTGACATTGACTATGGTACCTGAGGGAGTATCGCCTGACAGCTGACGGGTCTGATTCGATCAGGTATATGAACCCAAGAGCGGCTGACTGGGATAAGTATAGGCAAGATCTTGGAGAGTCGTTGGAGATTATTCCTAGGAAGATACGATCAATTATTCAGCTGGAGTTTGCTCTGGATGTAGTAAATAGGGTCATATGTAAATCTTATGAGGATAATTGTCCTCTTCGCATTAGAAAGCCAGACAAAGAAAACTCACGAAAACGGCTAGCAAAATCCTCGAACACCTCATTTAGGTGAACTTCCCTGGTTCCGAACCTGGGTACCTGTGTACCAAGGCCGCTGGGGAAGATAGTTTATTCCCAGAGCTAATTCAAAATGTTTGGATGTTTTAATGGGACGTAATATTTTTAGGGCTTGAACAGCTAATAGATATACCCCTGTGGCATGGAATAAGGTCAAAGCGATCTTTTCACCAAAGCCAGGAAGAGACTCCTACTATGAGGCCAAATCATTCAGACCAATTAGCCTCACTTCTTTCAGGGTTTGCTTCACAGAAAGGCAAATCCACCATGGACGCACTTCATGCATTATGAGAAATCAACACCTTCCTTCATGAATTAGAATAACTACAAGGAACTTTTTATTTTCATCGTAAAAACTGTGGTCACTCTTAAACTATTGACTACTCGAAAAAATGTTTAATAGAACAAATGTGAAATTTATCGAGATCTATATTTTTGTGCACATTATTTTTCTCTAAAATGCACACTTTATAAGTTATTCATTTGCATATAATATCCACATACAAAGTTTGACTAAAATGTAAGGGAAATGGCTTAATGGTATAGATTCCTGCCTGGAAGGATATATTTGTCGAGTTTGTGTACCTAAGATAAAATTATTGTATGCAATTTTAAGATTTTAATATATATATATATATATATATATATATATATATAACTGTTGAGATGTCAAGTGGGAGCAATAATGAGGTCCATCTAAAGAAACCATTTTGGAACGAACAAAAATTAATTTTTAGAGTTGGCAGAGTTCTAACAAAATATTCCAATGAACTATTCCCAAACCCAATTGACTAAGCAAATCTTAGAAATATTTGCACTCCACTAAGACAAGTCATAAGATCATAAGTCATAAATCATAAGATATAAGTCATAAGCCATGAGGTCATTAGTCATGAAGTCGTACGTCATGAGTCATATTTTATAAGCCATCAGGTCACCGTTCATAGCTCATACGTCCTAGTTTATAGATAAACATTATTAAGTTACAATTCATACGTCATAATTGACACGTTACAAGCCATATTCCATAAGTCGTATTCCATAAGGCATAAGTCATATGTTATATGTCATAGGTCATGAGTCATAGGTTGGAATGCATATGACATAGGCCACAAGTCACAGGCCATTAGTCAAAAATCATAAGTCGTAGGTCGTAAGTTATAGTTCATTAGTCACAAGTCATAATTTATCGGCCATGGGTCATAGGTCATATGTATATGTGTGCAGGATCGCGTTTTACACTTGGTTCACCAGCTCTACTTGAAAAAACTGTTTGATTGGGCGTTGGGAACCTACTGGAGTTTCATTCATTTCTTGTTGTGTCAATGGTTCAACAGTACCACTTTCTATGTTTATTTTCGCCCGTTTTGTTTTGCGCTTAGCATATTTATAAATTCCAACAAGCACATCATAACTCGCCAATATTGCAAATACGTCGCCATCGGATGTTGATAATACAATTTGTTCTTGGGTTGGCATAGGCTCATATTGATTATCTACTATTTTTAATCTAATTGTTTTATCAGCTGGAAAAGTGAATCTTCGAAGTTCAAAGATCCGGTGCGGATTCGCAAAGGGAATAAGCCGAATAAATCTAAATTGTTCAAGTCCACATCCATATCCGTCAGGAGAAGGAAGCCTAGTAAGAGGAGCCATGGAACTGTGGACAGGAGGATGCCTTGCAGAACGAGATCTGGACCTGGTTCGGAGTGGAGGCTCGTCAGTCAGAAGATGCATCTCAGGAAAATGTTCTCTGCCTGGAGAAGATAATGAAGAAGAAGGTCGACCACGAGGAACATAATGTATAGGGTAGCCATTAGGCAAACACTCGAACTGCAAACTTAATTCTGCAAAAAGAAGCAGAGAATTAATCCAGATAAATTATTCATGAGAAAACCACACTCATCTCAACCACACAAATTCTTTGCAGCAGCATCTGCTGCTGCTACTTTATCAACTACAGTATTACACATGCCAATCATTTTTGACGTTGTGCAGCCCATGTCACTGGGGCACTGACTAGTTTTGCATCAATCATATGAAATTTGTCTAGTGTTTTTCCAATATATGCACTCTGATAGATAAAGAAGATTTTGTTTTTTGCGCTTTCTCTCTTTTAATTCGCATACCTGCAAAATTCGACACATCGCTAAAAATTATCTGAAATTTATTCTCGATACAATCTGCTACATATTTTAGGGTTCCATCTGATTTCGCAGCTACCATCCCATCACTTACAGATAGGACTAAATATTCACATTCACCATTATGCGCGCCGATGAAAACATGCTGATCGGCCTCACTGCACTTGAAATACTTTAAATGCTTGCAAGATTCTTATTTCAGATGGTGGGACGACTTGTTATTGCACAATCACCTACGTATCCTGCCACTCATCTTGATTTTCCTGAAACCGCACAGTATCCTCCTGATCCTCTTGCATAGGATCGACCGTTGATTAAGTTAAAGCTCCGACGTTCTCGTGAAATGTCACATACCGTCACCTTGATACTTTTTTGCTCTCCAAATTGTAGACTCTATAGTTCGCTGAGTCCACATGATATCTGACGAGAATCATTTGTGTTGCTCGTGCATCGAACTTTTTGGCAAACTACTTTTGTACGTGAGCAAATGCCTTTGAAACAAAAATTCGTAGATGTCCAATACTTGGTTTCTTGAAACCCATTGCCGATATGTACTGTTGCGTCTACATCCTCTGCCTGTGAGAATAATGATAAAAATGCTTGGGTAGCTCATAGTACAAGCGCATTCAACTATTGTTCTCCCTGGCGCTTCACTTTACTATTTTTTACTGGTGTGTAGCTCTGATTCCGCGCGATGCCAGGCATCCGTTCATTTTCCATTTAACGCGATTTTCAATTTCTATGAATTTGTCGAAGACACCTGCTTTGAGTTTCACAATGTGGAAAAACTGATAACCCGTCGCGTTATCCTTGCAGGTTTGGAAATAGTGTGCAACTCCGAAAGATTAGGCAGACATGGGTCCACAGTCCACATCGATCTGTGTAGATAAACTCTCCTGGTTTTGTTGATAACTTCTCGATATTTTTCTTAAGAGGCAGACGGAATTATGTTCAAGATGGCTGTCCTTTTGAATCCTGAAAACACCGAATCAGTCTGATCGATTACGAATAAATCAGAAAGCTGTTTCCAACGAACATTCGGAGTAAAAGCTAAATCGAGTTCGAATGACTTCATCTAATTAATATTTATTCTTTTCCAGTCCGAATTGGTATTTCAAATTGGTTTCGAATTAGTATACAATCATTACGCAGTCATCCTGATTGATTCCGCCCTAAAAATCTGTTATAACTTTTCATTCTATCTGAATCCGCCTGATAACAAAATTTCATTCCGAATTGCATTGAACTACTACACGCGAGTTAATTTCGAATGATTCCGTACCATTCCTCCATCACTTCGATTGAATCAATTATCCATCCGAATACAATTTCCATTCTGGACTCAGTCCGAATTATTTCACACGTATCAGAGTACAATATCATTTCCGTTTGAATTCGAGTTACACGAGTGGTTTCCGAAAGATTTCTAACTATTCCGCCATCAGTCAGAATGATTCCGTTTTATTTCGAACAAAATTCTCGTTTCGTCTGAATCCGCGGAATGTCGTGAGAGTTGATTCTGATGAGTCCATTTCTATTCAAATACGATTGCCGCTTTTCGCTTGAAACGTACGTTAAACAAAAATAAAGGATATAATAAAGGGAATTGGTTAAACATGAAATAAATTATTAGGACATATATGTTATGAATAATAGTATGGAAATAAGATATTTAATTTAAATACAATAATACCTCATGCACAAAAGTATTGTATGCAGAATTGATTAGGAAGGATACTCTTGAAAATCTCGGATTTACGCGGACTCAAGCGGAATGATTTTGTTGAGGCTTCTGCATCATTCGAATTCATTCGGAACGAATTTTATGTGAATATTTGTATATGTGAACCTTAAAGGTTTTCAAAAGACAGATGATAAGTCTATAAGAGGTTGAATCGAGAGATTTCCGGTAGACAACCCAGGCCATTGACAGGTGGCGCTGGTAAAATTGTGCCTCCTTGCAGACGCACCTGACGATTAGCAGATTCTCGATACCTGTCGACGTCCTAGATTGACTAACGGAAAGCTTTCGATTCACGCATCCCATAGACGTATCATATGTCTGTTTGGAAACTGGAAGGATCATCTACACATAGTGAGATGCATAGAGAGATTGATGCTCCTATGGAAAACCAGATTCACTATCTCATCTGGAAATTATCTTCTGCCACTAACTCTCGCACTACGCAATTCTCCTGGGTACCTCTGCGGCGAGACTAATCATCGCGAGCACAAGGTCACTCATGTATTTCACACAGGGTGTCCCACCACCTGTGGGAATACTGATAATGGCGGATATGTTAGAAAAAAATAAGACCCAAATTCAAATACAACAATATTGTACGCTTCTTTGTTTAGAAACTACAGAACAACAAAGTTCCGTGTAGGTGTGACGCCGCGCGTAACTGTGAATGCCGCTGACTTCTCCAACCTCCCTGGCTCAAACCGGCTGCCTCCCACCGATAGCGGCACTCACACTACGCGCGGCGTCACACCTACTCGGAACTTTGTTGCTCTGTAGTTTCTAAACAAAGAACCGCACAACATTGTTGTATTTAAATTTTTGTCTTATTTCTTTGTCTATCTGCCATAACCGGTTGTCCCACAGATGGTGAAACAACCTGTATGAATGACCTGAAGATCTATTCTTCTGATGCAAGGCAGCTTCAGATTGCTCAAAGCATTGTCGAGTGGGCCAAAGCGAGGACGAATTGCTGGCGTTCCAGAGGACCCTAAGCTCGTGTTGATGAGTGCTATTAAGGAACTTGAGGCTGGAGAATTTTACCTATACCTGGGCATGCCTCAGAGCCGCATGCAGAATATAACATTTGAAGGAGGTTCTCCGAAGCAGATACAAGCGTCTGCTCCGAAAGATTTGGTGTGGCAATCTGTCGGCGTTGAAAAAGATATCTGCGTCTTATGAGTCTTACCGTGCCGGTTTACTCTACTTTGTTGGAGTAGTTCCGTGGGCGAAGATTAGCTTGCATATCAATTCCTCCGTTCCGTGCATGTACTTCCCACGCCGTCAAGGCGGCCGCGGACTTCTGAATCTCCAATGTCTCTATAAACATATTATCCAGGGCACAGCGCACATCATCACAAATGGAAGAGATCATCTCCTAACAATGGCAGGTATCACGAGATGATTGGTAAAGAAGCGTTTCTTCATAATAGCGCGAAGCAGACGAACGAGACCCTTAACCTGGATCTTAACATCATAAGTGAAAAAAGTGTATTACTCGATCTAGATTCCTCACTTATAAAAGCCCAAGTACGCGGGAATGACGCATTTCCACAGGCACAATGCAATTTTTCTTGAATTTTCTGGGATACAAGTTTTTGACAGCAGTCTTCAATGCATACTCAAGGCGACATCATTCTCCAGGACTTCAAGAAACGAACTATATTAGTGATCGAGTTCTTGGTTCCAGCTGATTAAAACATCACAATCGAGGAGAATGAGAAGGAGGAGAGTTATTCAGACCTCGAAGCCAAAAACATGCCAAAGCACTTGCGAGATGGATGCAGAGAGCTGAATGAGGCCGAAACATTCACCAGACCTATATATTTTGCAATACTTAATGATATTTCTTTGGAAATAACCACCTCCATTGAAAGAAAATCCTAAGTTTTCACAACTTTTAACCCGAAATAGTCGTTGCCATTATCGAAGAAAATTACGTAAATTCACTCTGTAGAAATGGGATGAAAGAATAAGAAATGTTGGATTCCCCAAGTTGAATGATCCCATTCATTTTCTCTGTAGAACTTTTTCAAATGCAATTTGTTGTAACACATACATTCTGAATTCCGTCAGGATAAATTCTAAATGAATTCGTACTCACTTCGGACAAAATAATAATCGCTCGCATACTTGTTATCTAGTTTGGATAAAATGCGGATTACGTCGAACAAATTGTTATTTGCGGAAAGCTTAAAAATGTTATCAAAAATATAGATATATTATTATAGTATAGTATAATATTCACCAATAGTATTAAGGATAACCGCAAATGATAGAACCAGACTAAAAAGTATCATAATTTTTTTAACTGAAGAAAAACTGAATAATGTATGAATGAAAAATTTGGTTAAGAGAGTGACTAATGATTATTCTGCTCGTTTATGAAAGTATTTAATATATATAGTGTAGTCGTTATCTCATGGATTATATATGCTCAGAGCTTGTCCTTGTGAGGTATTTATATTTTATAAATTAGGTCAAGAAACAAAATTTGCTTACGTCAACCCGAGAAACTTAAATATTCCATTTTTTCGATTTTCATGTTTGCGTGTGCGTGTACGAAACTTTTTCCTGTTTTCCCCAACAGTGTTCACCAGATTTAAAATTTTAAACAATTTCAAGGGCTTCCACTAGATTACAAGGAATTGCGAATGATTTTTTAAGATTTTAGTACAATTTCAAAAGATTTCACAGGGATTTTAATAGCATTGAAAGATTTCAAGGTATTTTAAAGTATTAATCTATAAAAATGAAAGTGTAAGCTAAGTTTACGAATTTACAATGAAAAGGAAAATTACACAAATGTTGCGTACTTTTACATTAAAACTGTGCAATATATTTCAGTTCCAAATAATTCCATGATATCACCAGGGTCGGACTGCCCGATTTCATATGAAATCGGAAATAGCATCAAATATGAAAAATTATAAATCAAACGTTACATGAGCATGTGACGTTCCTCAAGAAAAGGTCCCACTTTTGCGGTACGGATTTACGTATTCCTTGACATTTTAAGTCCAAAAGCAACCCTCTAGATTGAAACACGAGGCACCTCGACACTTTTGCATTTTCGAGAAAAACTTATTTACCCAGTGAAAATTTTGCTGTTGGGCCATGCATGGCCCACGCTTGGAATCCAATGATACCAAGGTTGGCACAATATTGATAACTAGTCTTGAGCCATCATTGGCCGAAGTTCGGCATGATAACGCCAATGCCAAGCCTTGGCAGCCATTCGCGGTCCATGATTAGTAGCTAACACTGCCCAATGATCTCGAAAGCATGGGCAAAGGATGAAAAAAATTTGACTGCATGAAAAATTATTATTTGTGCCGTTCAAATTTTTTTCCTTATCTTGGCCTATGCTTGGTCCAAAAAAGAAGAAAGACGAAGAAAGGGAAAGGTTAGTAAAAAGGGAGATGTTCAAAAGGCAAAGAGAAAGAATAAAAAGTCGGAGTAATGGAAGAAATAGTGATGGCAGAAGGAATAAATGTTTGACAGAGAATGATAAAAAAGAGATGGAAGAACAAAAAGAAAGATTGATAGTAGAAGAGGTAAATATGGGAGAAGATAGGTGGAAGATAGTGGGGATGTATACCAACGGTGATATGCAGGAGAAATCGAAGGAGATAAGAGAAATGATGAAAGAAAATATAACAGGATTATATCATGAGGCGATTCTAATGCGTTAACAGGAGATAAAGGAGGAAGGGAATGGCGGGATGAGCGAAGAAAAAATCCAGAGACAAAAGACTGGCTGGAGAGGGAAATAAATTGTTGAAGAACTTGCAATAGATGGGATACTCTATCTTAAACGGAAATATAGAGAGAGATGAGGAAGGGGACTACATATACGCGCTCAGGAGGAGAAAAGGGAATTAATAATAAGGATAGAAGGAAGTAAGGGGAAAAAGAGCAGGCAGAGGGGATCGGCCAATAGAAGGAAAAGAACATTTTAAGGAAAAAGTAAGGAATTTATCAAATCATGAGCAAATTGAACTCTTTAAATTTGGACCAAAGACACGAATAAATATTACGTGATTGCTGAGTAATCATAAAAAATGTGTACCCATGAGATAGAAATTTTCGCGAAGATAAAAACACGACATTCGTCGCGCACGCTAATTTGTTATCATAATCATTCTTCAAACAAATGAATATTCGACCTTTATAAAGGAAGGTAGAAAATAATTTTTTTTCGACCTTTGGAAGACATTTTTTTATTGATATCAAAAGAGTTAGAATTAGCTCAAGTAGTTACTAAACGTAAAAAATGAGTTTGAGTCGGATCTGAGAACTTCAGAAATAATTCCTTCAAAAAATAGCTGCTTTTTGAATTTTGAAAATATAACCATTATCTTTCAATCGTAATGATATTGTTAGGAGTTATTAGCTTTTCATTAATAATTGGGAAAGAATTTGTCTAAATTATCTAATTTTATTTTAGCAAAAATGTTTGAAAAAAAAGTATTTATGTTTCCTTTTTTGAAATATAAAATTGAGCTCTCTACTTTGGGATCTGACGTTCCATCTGATAGCTGACAAATTTCGTATTTTTAGCTTCGCAGACATTTCCATTTCACGAATAAGTATGTTTTATGATTACACAGCAATCACGCATTACTTATTCACGTTCTTGGGCCAGATTTAAAGATAATATTTACACTTGATTTGATAAATCTTGCCAATTGTTAGGAAAAATTTTCTAATTTTGGCGACAAGTTGAATGCGCAAGATTCCACAAATTATGTTTATGACGCAAAATTTTCGAAAGTTTCTGAACAGATATTCACCTTTGAAGTGAAACATGCATTTTCAAACGCTCAATACAATTTCACGAAAACCAGTGTATCAGTGAAGAACTTTTCGTTTAGGTTTCAGTTATGATTATTTGTTAATTTTAATTAATTTTACCTAATTTAAGGAAAAAATCAGTACAAAAGAATGCATTCAAACATCGAAATTGAATTAGATACAAGATAGAGGTCCATCAAGCTAGCACCTCCACAATCGAAATTCCCAAAAATTTTTATATCCGAATTTTGGGCTTTTTTGGGCTGTATTGCCGATTTTTGGGCTGCACTACTTTTTTTGAAAATTCAAATTTAGAGTGGAGGTGCTGGCTTGACTCAAGCCAGCACCTCCACTACATAAAAGTTTGAAAAAATTAAAAATCAAAGACGACAGAATTTTGGGCCTTTTTTGGGCTCTCGAATGCACGGAAAAAAATCAAAAGAACCACCCCCTATGTGCAAAAAACCACCCTCTTGCCAAAAATAAAATCTGCAAAAAATAAAGTGCATCATAATTTTTGGCTTATATTGGGCGCTCAAATGCACTAAACGAAATTATCAAAAACCACCCCTATGTGCAAAAACCCACCCCCTGAGTAAAAACTCAAACATGAAAAAAACAAACTAGAAAGTAGTGTTGTGCTTTTCTTGGGCTCACGAATGCTTGATTTTTTTGTTTGAAAAAACCACCCCTTCATCTAAAAAACCAAACGCCTATCTATGAATT
This sequence comes from Andricus curvator, assembly GCA_932195095.1. NCBI lineage: Eukaryota > Metazoa > Arthropoda > Insecta > Hymenoptera > Cynipidae > Andricus > Andricus curvator. Next base: position 163,026 of record CAKNYM010048863.1, read on the forward strand.
CGAATTCGAATTTTCAAGGAGCCCAAAAATCAGCCTAAATTCACCCTATATAATTTCGAGTCCCAAACATCAGAAACTCCATTTACAAAGTAAATTTCTAAAAAAGATAATTCTTTGATAAAGGCACATCTGCGTGGTATCAAGGGATTGCTTTTTAACGTTAAGCGTAGGAGCCCAAAACTAGATGTTGGAATTTCTGAGGAGCCCAAAAATTAGATACTCTATTTGCACTGTAAAATTCTAAAACAAATTATTTTTTGACCAAGTCATATCTTCTTGGTGTCAAGGGGTTGCGTTTGAACGTTAAGAGTTGGAGCTCAAAAATCGGTGTTGGTATTTTTGAGGAGCTCAAAAATCAGAGACTCTATTTACACTGTGAAATTCTAAAAAAGATTATTTTTTTAACAAGACATATCCGCTTGGTGTCAAGGGGTTGCTTTTAAACGTTAAGGGTTGAAGCCCAAAATCAATGTTGGTATTTTTGAGGAGCCCAAAAATCAGAGATTCTATTTGCACTGTGAAATTCTTAAAAGATTATTTTTTCACAAAGTCATATCTGCTTGGTGTCTAGGGGTTGCTTTTGAACGTTCAGGGATGAAGCCCAAAAATCAGAAACTCTATTTACACTGTGAAATTCTATAAAGATTATTTTTTAACAAAGCCATATCTGCGTCGAGTCAAGGGGGTTGTTTTTGACGTTAAGGGTTGAAGCCCAAAAATCGGTGTTGGTATTTTTGAGGAGCACAAAAATCAAAAACTCTATTTGCACTGTGAAATTCTGAAAAGATTATTTTTTGACAAAGACATATCTGCTTGGCGTCAAGGGGTTGTTTTTACACGTTAAGCGTTGGAGTCCAAAAATCGGGGGTTGTTTAACATTATTGTGGGGTAGAAAACAAAATCTGGAGTTTTCTGAATCTAAATATTGTGATCATTTTCAATTTAAAAATTTCTTGACTGTTTTCCATCGAGCTGCTTCTGAACTGTTCAGTGAAATGTACTACGGGTGGACTTTGGGGGTTGTTTAATATTATTATAGAGTTGAGTACATAATTTTGGAGTTTTTTTAAAGTAAATATTGTGACCA
>CAKNYM010048864.1:0-14089 GCA_932195095.1 Andricus curvator
ATTCTTTACGGAAATTTCATTATCCAAAGTGAAAATTATAATTCTTTCCGGAAATTTTCTACCCCAAAGTGAAAATTATAATTCTTTACACAAATCCCCTGTTCAAAAGTGAAAATCATAGCTCTTTACGAAAAATTCCCTACCTCAAAGTTTAAATTATAATTCTTTGCGGAAATTTCCTGTCCCAAAATGAAAATTATAATTATTTTGGAAAATTCCCTGTCCAAATTCTAATTCTTTACGGAAATTTCATATTCCAAAGTGAAAATCATAATTCTTTACGGAAATTCCCTGTCCCAAAATGAAATTATAATTCTTTACGGACATTCTCTGTCCCAAAATAAAAATTATAATTCTTTACGGAAATTTCCTGTCCCAAAATGAAAATTATAATTCTTTTGGAAAATTCCCTGTCCAAATTCTAATTCTTTACGGAAATTCCAAACAGGAAATTATCATTCTTTACGGAAATTCTCTGTCCCAAAATGAAAATTATAATTCTTTACCTGGTCTATCTCAGAATTATAATTCTTTTAAGAAATTCCCTTCCCTAAAGTGAAAATTCCAATTCTTTGCGGAAATTGCCTGTTCCAATGACAAAATTAAAATTCTTAACGGAAATTTCCTGTCCCAAAGTCTAAATTATAATTTTTTCTGGAAATTCTCTGATTGGAAGTGAAAATTGTAATTCTTTTAGAAAATTCCATGTCCAAAGTCCAAATTTTAATTCTTTACGGAAATTGCCTGTCCCAATGACAAAATTATAATTTGTATTACGAAAGTCTCTGTTCCAAAGTAATAATTATAATTCTTTACGGGAATTCTCTGTCCTAATTATCAAATTGTATTTGTGAAAAATGGAGTGCAGAATATTTAATTATATTTTTTATATTATATTATGTCCCAACTCAGAATTAAAATAATAAAATGTATGAAAAAACTTTTAATTTGCATATTAGTACATTTGAAATAAAAAATCTTTTATCCATTTTGATCAATAATGAAAAGATCAAAATATTTAAATATAATATAAAAATAAAACATTACGAGTAGTTTTTTTTATAAACTCGATATGATAAATACGAAAAATTATTTGAAGTGAATCAATCTTTATTTACGCAAAATAATAATACCAAAAAAAAATTTAATTTGATAAGACACCTCCTCTAAATAAAAAATATATATATCGTCACCCGTATTACTCCGTAGCAAATTTCCTTTTTTCGAATATCCTCTCAAAATATTGCTTATAAGATGTGCAAAAAATCTCATTACAAAATAATAAAAATTCACTGAATTGTAGATCATAAATATTGATCTATAATTACCCTTGTTGGCGGTATTTATTTTTTGGTATTAAAAGTAAATTTTTATTGCAGCTATAAAGCAGACGAAAATGGAAACCATGCGAGTTTCAAGTTTGGATCTGGATCGTCTGGAAGTTCACCATCTCGAGGATCGCAACCTGCTGGCGGAGGGGACAATAAAGGGGGTGTGAAGGGGGCGAATACAAAAGGTGCCGGAGGCGGCATGGACAGTGGAGCTAGTTCTTATTTACCACCGGGTAAAAACGGAAAAACCGAGGACAGAACTTACTTGCCTCCCACCTAGACTCTATACAATTATATCAGATTATAGTTATAATTTTTCAATAAAAGCCTTAGCGACATTACTTTCTCTACATTTTAAATCTAAAAAGATATACTTGAAATTAAAAAATCTGGGGTTTAAAATTTTTATTATTTTTCCAATAGTACATTTTTTTGTAGAAATTCCAAAAATTTTCTTCGCCGACAGACTAAATTTGATAACAAATGATTTTTTTTTTATTCTAAGACTACTATTTAGATTATTAAATTTTCCAATTAGGAAAAGAAAACAATCCAAAATATTTAAATGCATTTCTAAAAATTGCTAAAATTCAAAACATTCTTTTTACAAAAATTTAAATAAAAAGAAAGACTTCTTTCAAGAAAATTGAGGTAAAATTATGTAAACCCAATTTAAAGAAATCTTAAATTATTATTAAGCAACCCTGCAGATTGGATAGAATCATGAGTTTAGTGTATTGAAATAATAGAAAATTTGCATGCATTTTTTTATTCAAAATTGTATGATATAAATATTTGAAAATGCTGGTTTAATAAGATATTATACTACATTTGAGTAGGTCGCTATTATGATAACGCGGTGTAAAAAAAATTGATTAAACATAATATTTATTAATTTCATGTAAAAACAAGCTCAGTTTAGCGTCCTCTACAAGATGCCATAATTACTTTCAGTGTTCATGAAATACGCAGAAAATCTAAATACTAAATAAAATGAGAAGAAAAATGACAGAAGACGTAAATTACACCATGGAATCGCAACAAAAGAAAGTAAAATTAAGATCCGCGATAAGTTGTGTAGCCAAAAGGACTGAGAAGGAGAGGAATGTGATAGTGACTCACAGGCTCTTCGATATCAAACACAATTTCCACAAAAGGATACATCGATTTAGTGCTTGTAGTTTCAAAATATTGTGAGACTAAGAAATGGACTTTGTATCTTCCTGAGGTGAAATTAGCAATGCCTACAAGATCGTTACACCGACCATCATCATTGGTTTTGCTGAAAAAAATTTCAACACTTTAAAAATTAACAACTTTTAGCAAATACCGATTCGTTTTCATTTCTTTCCGAAATGTTTTAATAACAAAATGTCATTTATAATTAATTTACAAGCTATTTACACTAAAGTGCATTTTTGGATCGAAATTTCTGAAAAAAATGGAAAGCTTCGAATGCAGATCTCGGAAAGAATCTGAAAGAAGTACACATATCCGAAACTGTTATCTACTCAAGGTCAAAGGTTGAACTCGAAATATCTACGTTATGGTTTCATGCTTAGACCAAAATAAACCTAATATTTTATGGTAAATTTAATTGTTTATAAATTTACCAATTTTTTTTGTAATTTACATTTTCTTCTAATGTAAGTATTTTTGTAGATATTTTTGATACGAATTCATCACATAAATTGTTTTCATTTATGTATTCCTTTTTATTAATTCCTTCAGTAAAATATCAGTCATTCCTCACCTCTTTTTCAGCAAGGTCCATTGTTCATCAACTAATTTAAACAAACTCACAGGCAAGTTTGCGGCCGGTTTGCCACTGCTTGTATCGAGCACATGAGAAGTGATCGGAGGTTTCTGAGGGACACTCTGTAAATACGAGCTTATGAGTCACAATAATAATAATTAGTGATTAAAACTCATTTATGGCAACACTGCTTTTTATTAAAATCTATTACTCCATACTTAAAACTAAAGAAAAGCCGCAATTCTTACTCAACACTCAAATTTGATTGAAAAATCGAAAAAAAATTATCACCGACTTACAGTCATAATGAAGCACTTGAATGGCAACACGGGCGTTAATGACCGACTACTTTTACTCAATAAATGTCGACCAAGATTCTTATCTGAAACCACAATGGCGTAAAGCCGTAAATCCGGAGAGAAAATATCACGTGACTTGTGGCGTCACCACTTTTGATCAAATGTGTGCACTGATCAGCTGCTGATAATCATTTATAATTTTCGATTATAAAAGTTACTTATATCTAGTACACAAGTTATTACTAATTATGCATAAAAACCTCATTTTAGTGCATTAATTACAATTTTTTTACATAAAGTTTTCAAAATTTCAAAATTATGTAAAGTACTACAAAAAAAACAATAAAATATACAAGAACTTAGCGAGAATTATCGATGGAGGTTTAATTATACTTTTCAAGTATGAATTAAGTATGTAATTCAGTGGCGTTACTGTCAGTCCCACCCAACCGACAGATTTTTATCTTGGAAACGCTTCCGCATTTTTCATGATAATTCGATAACCAGTCAATATTTCCTTATGTTCTTGGTCCCAGATTTTAAACTTAATGTTGCGGGACCTTCCACTATTTCAGTAACGCCACTGCTGTAAATATACAATAAATTGTGAGCAAAAAATGAGCTCATCTGTCAGTTCCACGGTAAGTCGTGTAACCGAAGGGACTCAATAAAATAGGAATATGATAAGCAACGACGGGGTTCTTTACGTCGAAAACGATCTCGATAAAGGGGTATAGAGATTCTGTTTTTCTCAGCGAAAAATATTTGTCCACGTCGAAATGCAGCTTATAGCGGCCTGTGGTCAGAGCATTTTTGTCGCTGTTGATGAGATCGATACATCGGCCAGCACTCGAGGTATTGCTGCAAACAAATGTTTAATTATGATTTACAAAAATAACTTTAAAAGCTCTTGAAGCCAGAATAGTTTTCGAATTTCTCACCATTCATTCACGAAAGTCCACCTTCCGTCCAAAAGTTTATAGAGACTGACTTGCAAGCCTCCGATCGGAAGTCCTTTACCCATGTCCAGGACGTGAGTTGAAATTGTTGGCTTCTTAACAGCTGAACAAACAATCGGCTTACCCGCTTTTACCACCTGCAACGTTAATTTTCGTGAATTGCAATGATTCCGTCAAAATGTTTTGATTTAACGTAAACTAAATTACTTTTTTCGTTTGGCTTGTGCTGGCTTCTTCAGAGTGTGAAGATTGATTGTCTGCAGGCTTGGGTGCAATCGAAACTTGAGGCAGTTTCTTGTCATTGGTACAATTAGGTTTTCCTTTGAACTTTTTGAGAACGTACTGAGTACCGGAAGTCCCTTTTCCAGAAGAGAGTGTCACGGCTTTCCCACCACTTGTCAGCACAAAAGTTTTGGCGGTTGCGGGTGAAATCGTGATTTTATTACCAGGGAGGGTAATTCTGTTCAGAGGAGCGGACCTCGTTATATCCGAATTTACGAATTCGAGCTCCTATTTAAAAAAATACCAATTATGATAAGAGAAGTATTGTACAAATTCATTATAATTTCTAGCTATCCAGAAACAAGGAACCGAATAGAAAATCTGAATTGGTTTGAAGCCTCAGTGAAAGAGAACCGATCGAATTGAAATTATTTGAGGGTCAAAAGTACTTATGTCCCGGAAATGGCCGGAAGTGGGTACATTTTATTTTTATACAAAAAATGTCCTTTTTTAACCTAGAGGCTTCATCCTAGGCCTAAAATATCGGAACTTTATCCGAATACATAGCACTGGCCAGAATTGTCAGTCCCACTCAACCGACAGATTTTCCTCTTGGACAATTAAATCTTGGTAATTGTCGAATCGCTTCTTTTTTCCTGGATAAGTAGTTATTTACTATTTTTTACCTGGGGTAACTCGTCGTTTTCAGAAGATTGATCATCAATGATTTGATGCTCCACCTCAATAGAATCCATTGGGTTTTGACTTTCCGAAAGATGTTGGCTGATTTCTTCTGAGAGCTCGGATGTTTCGACAGTTTCCGAAACAACGTCCATGTTCAATTGAACATGTTCTGCATTTTCTTCGAGCGTTTCTCCATGAACATGTGCCATTGCTTCTGCTAATTTATCACGTTTTACATCCTGCAAAGTTTTATAATAATATGAAAAATAAAATTATTATTATACCATTAGGCCAATTCCCTTTCGGGGACACGCTCGGTTGGAAAATAGTAATGCGAGGAAGGAGGTATAGATTTTTTGGATTGATCTAGAATCGTATGCTGGAGAGTCTAGTTGTAACGTCAGTCCCACCAAAACTTCTGTTACTGGGGAGGAGGACAATGAATGGAAAATAATTATCTATAATAATCTAAGAATTCATTCAGTCATTCACTCTGTCCACATTTCAAGTTATTCATTTTGCACTTTAAATAGTGTCACAAATTTGAAAAAGTAGTCCGAATTTAGAATTGTGTAGTCTGAAATCAAAAAGTATGCAGTGGAAAGTTAGCTTCATTTTTTAATCAAAATTTCCAGTTTTCTATCCTAAGATTTGAAAAGTATTTAAAATGAATGTCAATTTTTATTTAAAATATTATTCTGGAGTCCATAAATTATAAAAATTCTTATTTATTTGTCCACTTTTTAAATGCGAACTGAATTAATGGAACCCAATAAGAAAATCTAACATTTTTTGGTTGAAAGTTCATTCTTTTAGATTAAAAAATCTACGATTAAATTTTTTTTTAAGAATTCATGTTTTTTGGTTCAAAATTATATTATTTGGTTCACAATTGAATTATTTTATTGAAAATTCAACGGTTTTGTTGAAAATTCGTCTTTTTGGCTTGAAAATGCAACAATTTCATTGAAATTCTTTTTCTTTCTTGACTAAAAAATTGTTTTGGCTGAAAAATCAAGTATTTTGTGGAACATTCATCATTTTGATTTAGAAGTTCATTTCTTTCTGTAGAAATTTTACGTATTTTAGTTAAAAATGCAACTGTCTGATTAAAAATGAATCTGTTTCGGTTGAAAATTAATTTTTTTGTTAAAAATTGAACTGTTTTATAAAAAATTCATATTTTGGACTAGAAAAATCCACAATCTGGTAGAAAATAGATCTACTTCGTCGAAAATTAACGTATTTGGTTAAAAGTTCGTCTGTTTTGGTGAAAAATAACTTTTTTGGTTAAAAATGTAACTGTTTTTTATTTTTATTTAAAATACTTTTCGTTGAAATATCAACCATTACATTTTTCGTTGAAAATTCATGCTTTTGGGTTAAAAATTCAACTGCATGTTTGAAAGTTGAACTACATTCTTAAAAGTTCATTTTTTTGTTTGAAAATTCTTGATTTTAGTTAAAAAATTTTTTTTGTTTTTGTTTTTTACACATTTTTTTTTCAACTGAAAATTTAACTATTCCATTGTAAATTCAACATAGGGGTGAAAATTAACTTTTTTGTTGAAAATTCGTATCTTTTTTTTAAATTAAACATTGATTCTTTTAATTAAAAATTTAACTAGTCCATTTTTGGTTCAAAATTGAAAATTTATAGTTTGAAAATTCAACAATTTAAATTACAAATTTTTAGAAACGAAAATAATATAAACTAAAATTTAATCAAATACAATTTGGACTAAAATCACATCCATTGTCCAAATTATTTAATTGAAAATTTGTGTAATTTGTTGAAGAATTTTTCTTTGTAGAAAATTAAACTTCTTAGTTGAAAATTCCACTATTTGGTTATAAATGTATGTATTTTGTTCAAAAATTAGACTTTTCTGGTAGAAAATCTTCTTGATTGAAAATTCAACTAGTTGGTTAAAAATTTATGTATTTTTTAAAAATTCTTATTTTTTATAGAAAAACAGTTTTTTTGGTAAAAAATGCAACTATTTTTTGAAATTAAAATCTTTTTTGTTGAAATATCAACTATTACCATCTTTTTGGGTTAAAAATTCTACTCCTTGGTTGAAAGTTGAACTACTTTTTTAAAAGTCCATTTTTTGTTTAAAGATTCATAAATTTACTTAAAAATTATATTTTTTGTTTTTTATTATAGCTTTTTTATTGAAAATCCTTTTATGGTAGAAAATAATTTTCTTGGTTGAAACTTCAACTATATTTTTTTTTTTTTTTTTTTATTTTTTTTTTTTTTAGAATTGACCTTTTCTGGTAGAAAATTAATCTTCTTGGTTGAAAAGTTAAGTATTTGGTTGAAAATTCAACTTTTTTGTAGAAATCTAATTTTTTGGTTCAAAATTCAACTGTTTGATTGAAAATTAATCTTTTTTTTTTGAGGATTCAATTATTTTTTGAAAATTCATCTTTTTGGCTTGAAAATTCAACAATTTGATTGATATTTTTGTGACAAATACATTTTTATTTCCTTAAAAATTCAACTATGCTATTAAACATTCATCTTTTTGGTATAAAAATACTTGAAGAATAATAGAACTGACAAAAATTTAGAATTTATTAATGTATAATTTTATTATTACATTTTTAGTTAAAATAATTAATTTTTAACCAAGAAAAAAGGAATTTTAATGTGTAATAGTTGATATTTCCACCAAAAAATATTTTAATATTTAATAAAAAACTGTTAAATTAAACCAAAAAATACGAGTTTTGAAGAAAAGAGTTGAATTTTCAACCAAGAAAGATTTTTCAGCCAATAAAGAAAAAAGTAACACCCAAAATGTTGAGTTTTCAAGTCATAAAGATGAACTTTTGGAAAAAATTGAATTTTCGACTAAAAAAATGAGTTTTCAACAAAATAAGTGAATTTTTAACTGAAAAATATCAATTTTCTGGTAAAAATGAAACAGCTACATTTTTAGTAGAAAATAACACTTTTAACTAAAACGGTGCAACTTCAATACAAAAAAAAAATTTAACCAAATGGTTCATCAACCCAGAAGAGGAATTTTCTACAAAAAAGGGCAAATTCTCAACAAAATTCATGAAATTTCCACTGAAAAAGATAAACTTTCAACAAAAAGTAGAATAGTTTAATTTTAAGTTAGATAACAATAAGTTTTCAACCAAATAAAATAAATTGTCAACGAAATATTGAAATTTTCAACCAAACAGATAAATTTTCAAATAAAAATATTAAATTTCTATTTAAAAAAATCGACGAAAAATGTAAGGGTTAAATTGTTAGTTGGAAAAATTAATTTTCAATCAAAAAAATAATTTCCAACCAAAGAAATTAAATTTCAACCAAAAAGATTAATTTTCTACCAAAAAAGATTAATTTTTAACAAAATAAATTAATTTTCATCGAAAAACGGTGAATTAGTCCCCAAAATGATTAATTTTATACAAAAAATCCAAAGTTGCAACAAAATACAGAAATTTTCAAACGAATAGTTGAATTTTCAACTGAACAAGATAAATGTTAAAAAAGATACTTTCAACAAAAAAACTAACTTTCAAAAAAATAGTTACATTTTCAAAGAAAGTGATGAATTTTCAAATAAAATTGTGAATATTTAACTGGAATATTTAATTTTACATTTTAAATCAGAAAGATGAATTTTTAAGTGAAATGATGAATCTTTAACTAGAATAATTGAATTTTCAACCAAGAAGACTAATTTCTACCAAAAAGACGAATTTTCAACTAAAAAAGATAATTTTTCAATCAAAAATTGAATAATTAAATTTTTAATCAAAAAATGAATGTTCAACCAAAGAGATGAATTTTTAATTAAAATTATGGAATATTTGACTGGAATAATAGTTACATTTTCAGCTAAAAAAAAAAAAAACAATTTTCAACCGAAAATCATCCGAAGAAAAAACAAGTTTTCAATGAAACAGCTCATTTTTCAACCAAAGAAATTAATTTGTAATTAAAACGACTAATATTTAAAAAAAAAAACATTGTAACGAAAGAGTTTAACTTTCAACCAAGTAATTTTATTTCCAACCTAAAAGATGAATTTTCTACTAAAATGATAAATATTTAACTGGAATACTTAAATTTTGAACCGAAAAGAATCATTTTTAAACAAGAAGTTTACACCAAAATTATGAATCTTCAATAAAACAATGTATGTTTAAGAAAGCAGTTCAACTTTTAACAAAATGGTTGAATTTTTCTGACTAAAAAAGACGATTTTTCAACAAAACAGGTTATTTTTCAACCAAATTGTTGAGTTTTTAAGCGAAAAAGGCCAATTTTTACAAAACAGTTGAATTTTCAACCAGTAAATATGGATTTTTGACAAAAAAGTTATCTGTCAACGAAATAGTTGAATTTTCTACGAAAATAGGGGAATCTTCAACCGAAAAAGACGAATTTTCAAACAAAATAAGTACTTTTCTAACAAAAAAGATGAATTTTCAAATAAAACTATGTATTTAAAAAAAAGGTTGATTTTCAATCAAGAAGAATAATTTTCTAACAATAAAGACGAATTTTAAACTAAAATTTCAACAAAAAAGATTTAAATTTTAATTTAAAAACTAGCAATTTTAGCTAAATTGCGATTTTTATCAGGATTCATAATAATTCAATTGATAGCTCTTTTTATATATTTTACATACGAACTAATTATTATTTTATTGTTTTTCCCTTATTTTCCCGGCTCTAAAGTGCCAAATTTACTGAAAAAGTTGAATTTTTACATTTTTCACAAGTTTTTAAATAATATGAATAATGAATTAATTCATTTCGTTATTTCCGACAAAAAATGTAATCAAAAGTAACCTTTTCAGAAAATAAGTAACTTTTTAGTAACCGCGGATCAAAAAAGTAACTAAGTTACTAAAAATTAACCCGTTCCGAGCCCTGAATATTTCACAAGTATTTCAAAATATTTCAAAGATTTCGACATAGTTTTGGATATTTGAAAAATTTTACAAAGGTTTCAAGGATTTCAATATATGTGAAAATATTTTCGAAGATTTGAAATATTTCACAAACGATTAATAGATTTCGAAGATTTCAAAATATTTTAAAGATTTCGAAATAGTTTTGAATATTTGAAAAATTTTGCAAATGTTTCAAAGATTTCAAAATAGTGAAGAAGATTTCAGAAAAATTTCAATGATTTCAAAAATCTCAATAGTTTTAAAAATATTTCAAAGATTTCCAATATTCCGATCGATTTCAAAATATTTTATAAATATTTTAATATATTTCGAAGATTTGAAAGATTTCAAAATATTTGAAAATATTTTAGAAAATTTGAAAAGACTTCACAAACGTTCTAAAGTTTTTTAAGATTCCAATAGATTTGAAAATAATATTTCAAAGGTTTTAAAATATTTTACAAATGTTTTAAAATATTTCTAAATATTTTAGAAGATTTAAAAAGATTTTAGAAAATTTTCAATGATTTCAAAGATTTTAATAGTTTTAAAAATATTTCAAATATTTCGAAATAGTTTTGAATATTTGTAAAATTTTACAAAGGTTTCAAGGATTTCAATATATCTGAAAATATTTTCGAAGATTTGAAATATTTCACAAACGATTAATAGATTTCAAAGATTCCAATAGATTTCAAAATATTTTATAAAGGTGTTAAAATATATCAAAATATTTTTAAGATTTCGCAATAGTTTTGAATATTTGTAAGATTTTGCAAATGTTTCAAAGATTTCAAAATAGTGTAGAAGATTTCAGAAAAATTTTAATGATTTCCAAGATCTCAATAGTTTTAAAAATATTTCAAAGATTTCCAAGATTCCGATCGATTTCAAAATATTTTATAAATATTTTAATATATTTCAAAGATTTGAAAGATTTCAAAATATTTGAAAATATTTTAGAAAATTTGAAAAGACTGCACAAACGTTCCAAAGTTTTTCAAGATTCCAATAGATTTGAAAATAATATTTCAAAGATTTTAAAATATTTTATAAATGTTTCAAAATATTTCAAAGTCTTCGAAATAGTGTTGAATATTTGAAAATTTTTGCAAATTTTTCTAAATATTTTAGAAGATTTAAAAAGATTTTAGAAAATTTTTAATGATTTGAAAGATTTCAATAGTTTTTAAAATATTTCAAAGATTTCGAAATAGTTTTGAATATTTGAAAATTTTTGCAAATGTTTCAAATATTTCAAAATATTTTAGAAGATTTAAAAAGATTTTAGAAAATTTTAAATGATTTCAAAAATTTCAATAGTTTTAAAAATATTTTAAAGATTTGAAAATATTTGAAAAGATTTCATAGATTTGAAAATATTTTGCAAATTTTTCGAAGAGTTCAAAATATTTGAAAATATTTTAGAAAATTTGAAAAGACTTCACAAACGTTCTAAAGTTTTTTAAGATGCCAATAGATTTGAAAATAATATTTCAAAGATTTTAAAATATTTTATAAATGTTTCAAAATATTTCAAGATTTCGAAATAGTTCTGAATATTTGAAAATTTGTGAAAATGTTTCAAATATTTCTAAATATTTTAGGAGATTTAAAAAGGTTTCAGAATATATTCAATGATTTCAACGATTTTAATAGCATTAAAAATATTTCAAGATTTCGAAATAGTTTTGAATATTTGAAAATGTTTGCAAATGTTTCAAATATTTCAAAATATTTTAGAAGATTTAAAAAGATTTTAGAAAATTTTAAATGATTTCAAAGATTTCAATAGTTTTAAAAATATTTTAAATATTTTAAAATATTTCAAAAGATTTCATAGATTTTAAAATATTTTGCAAATTTTTCAAAGAGTTCAAAATATTTGAAAATATTTTAGAAAATTTGAAAAGATTTCACAAACGTTCCAAAGTGTTTTAAGATTCCAATATATTTGAAAATAATATTTAAAAAATGTCAAAATATTTTATAAATGTTTCAAAATATTTCAAACATTTCGAAATAGTTTTGAATATTTGAAAATTTTTGCAAATGTTTGAAACATTTCAAAATATTTGAGAAGACTTAAAAAGATTTTAGAAAATTTTAAATGATTTCAAAGATTTCAATAGTTTTAAAAATATTTTAAAGATTTAAAAATATTTTAAAAGATTTAAACAGATTTCATTTCAATGATTTCAAAAAATTCAATAGCTTTAAAAATATTTTAAAAATATTTCGAAATAGTTCGATATTTCAAAAAAAAAAAGATTAAAATTTTAAATTAAAAACTAGCAATTTTAGCTAAATTGCAAATTTGATCAGGATTTCCCGGCTCTAAAGTGCCAAATTTACTGAAAAAATTTGAGTTCTTACATTTTTCACCAGGTTTTAAATAACACGATTAATGAATTAATTCATTTCGTTATTTCGGACAAAAAATGCAAGCAAAAGTAACCTTTTCATAAAATAAGTAACTTTTTAGTAACCGCGGATCAAAAAAATAACTAAGTTACTAAAAAGTAACCCGTTCCGAGCCCTGTATGTATCTGAATGCTTCTAGTTATCCTACCGTCATCTCCATTTTAATTCTTTTAAGCAGAGTCTTTTGAGCCACTTCTTCATCGCTCACATCCCGTGCGTATTTGTGTTCAGGAAAGGTTGAGTCTTCCTCCAATTCGGCATCATCCTCGACTGCGAACTCAATTTCTCCTCCTTCCTCCTCTTCCTAAATTCAATAATTAAAGTTTTTATAAGTTATTTCCATATTCAGGGTGGCGATTCGGGGGACGATTTCAAATTCCCGGTCATTTCCCGGTCACGTTTTTCAATTTTCCCGGTCAACTCAAAGTAACATATTTATATTTGCCGCAAAACCAAAACATTTATTTTAATTCATAAGTTCGTTCTAAACATCTTTTAACACAACAGAGCAAAACGTTGCAAAATAAATGAATTTTGAAAAAAATACTTAAATTTTCCACTAAAAAATATCAATTTTTTACAAAAAAATGGAATAGTTAAACTTTCAGTTGAAAAAATTAATTTTCAACAAAAAAAACGGATTTTCAATAAAATAGTTCAATTTTCAACCAAAGTGATGAATTTTCAAATCAAATTATGAATCTTTATCTGGAATATTCAAATTTTAAACCAAAAAGATAAATTTTCAACTAAAATGATGAATATTTAACTGGAACACACGAATTTTCAACAAAAAAGACGAATTTTTAAAGAAGATTACATTTTAAATAAAAAGATTAATTTTCTACCCAAAAATACAATTTTTCAACCGAATAGTTAAATTTTGAACTGAAAAAATAATAATTTTCAATCGAAAATGGAATAGTAACATTATTAGTTAAAAAAATTATTAGTAAACCAAACATAAGAGTTTTCAACTATAACAATGAATCTTTAACTGAAATAGTTCAATTTTCAAACCAAAAAATTAATTTTTACTAAAAAAAGATAAATTGTCAACCAAAACTTTAATAATTAAATTTCAAGTTAAAAAATTAATGTTTAACCAAACAGATCAATTTTCAACAACAGCTATGGAATTGTCAATTGGAATAAGTTAAATTTTCAGTTAAAAAAATTAGTTTCAACAAAAAAAACTAACTTTCAAAATAATAGTTACATTTTCAAACAAAGTGATGAATTTTCAAATAAAATTGTAAATATTTAACTGCTATAGTTGAATTTCAAACCAGAAAGATGAATTTTTAACTGAAATGATGAATCATTAACTAGAATAATTGAATTTTTGACCAAAAAGATTCATTTTCAACCAAGAAGATTAATTTCTACCAAAAAAGATGAATTTTCAACTAACAAAGATAATTTTTCAACAAAAAATTGAATAATCAAATTTTTAGTCAAAAATGAATGTTCAACCAA